>CAIGRP010008129.1:0-18337 GCA_903798385.1 Fraxinus cuspidata
TTCTTACTTCTGTTTTAATCTTTCTAAAATCTTGTTTTTTATACTTCAAAATATGTTGAAACTGAATCTTGGACCTACAACATCGCACATGACCACACACCTTTCTATTCTCTCAATTCGCTCCGAGTATGATGGCACTGATGAGGTGGTAATTGATGATGGCTCAGGTTTTCCTGTCTCTCATGTTTGCTCATTATCTTTCATTTTACCTAATCGTGTCTTTCTTATACGTGATACTCTTTGTGTCCCAACCATTAAATTGTTTTTTTGTTTTGGTCCATAATTTTACGAAACACGATAGTGTATATCTGAAATTTCACCCATTTTATTTCTTGGTGAAGGATCGGATCACGGGAGCGACACTAATCAAAGGTAATTGTAAAGATGTTGTGTACCCTTTACCGGAGTCTTTGGAAGCGGTTTCTAGAAAGGCTGTTGCGTATGTTCATGAACGTACATCAACTGATGGCTGGCAAAAAAGACTTGGTCATCCATCTTCAAAAATTGTAAATCATCTTATTCATACTTTTTCATTGCATACAAAACAAGGCATTTCTTCGCTTTGTAATTCATGTTCTTATAATAAAGCTCATTGCCAACCTTTTCATTCTTATGGTCTGAAAAGCACGACTCCTCTTGAATTAATTTACACAGATGTTTGGGGTTTGACTTCGGATATTGGTGTTGATGGTTCAAAATATTATGTAATTTTTATTGACCATTTCACCAAATATATTTGGCTTTATCCTATGTCAACCAAATCAAATATTCAAATTATTTTCCCTCAATTTCAAAATCTTGTGGAAAATAGATTTGATACTAAAATCAAGAGCCTATACTCTGACAATGGTGGAGAATATATTGGGCTAAAGAATTATCTCTCCGTTCACGAAATTGACCATAGAACTGCACCTCACGCTCTGCAACAAAATGGCGTGTCTGAAAGATGACATCGTCATCTAGTTGAAACCAAACTCACACTCCTCACTGATGCTCATATGTCTTGCTCGTATTGGCCCTATGCATTTCAAGTTGCAGCCTACCTAATAAATAGGATGCCCAGTTTAACACTGCAAAACAAAACTCCATTTGAGAGATTATTAAATCAAAGCCCAAATTACCTCAAGCTTAAATAGTTTAGATGTCTTTGTTTTCATCCAACAAGGCTCTACAATCAAAATAAACTTGAGCCCAAATCAAAGCCGAGTGCACTTTTTCGTTTCCGACCTTCAACCCAAAAACTTTAGAGAATTCCAATTCGAACACTTCGAGTGTGATGCTTTCCTTGACAATAATCACATCTTAACTGCGGCCAAGCTCGCTGGAACGGGGTACCGTCGCTCAACAATCACCTGGGTTAGTGTCTTCTCCAACGTTGAACACTCATTAGGTATGTCCCTCTTCAATCCCTATTCCAATTCAGCAAGAAATCACACCATCACACACTTCAAAAATTCCAGAACCAATTTATGAACCAATTGAGTATGTGCTACCATCCTCGTCTACATCACATTCTCACAATATGGTCACTCGTTCATTGAACAACATCTACAAACCAAAGAAATCCTTTTTAGTCACCAAACATCCAATACCACCTTTGTTATAACCAACCTGTGTTAATGAATCTCTCTCTGACCCTAGATGGCGTGATACCATGTCCTTAGAATTAACGGCTCTTATGCGCAATGACACATGGCAACTAGTTCCACCACCAAAAGGATGTAACATCATAGGATACAAATGGGTATTTTGGATTAAAAGGAATGCTGATGGGTCTATCAATCAGTTCAAAGCGAGATTAGTGGCAAAGGGCTTTAATCAAAGGCCTGGTTTAGACTACAAACAAACATTTAGTCCAGTAGTCAAACCAGTTACAATTCAAACTGTTTTAAAACTGGTTGTGATGCAGGGATGGTCACTAAGACAACTAGATGTAAACAATGCGCTCTTTCATGGATATTTAACTGAGGAAGTCCATATGAAGCAACCACTAGGCTTTCGAAATGAGGAAAAACTAGATTATGTATGCTCCCTTTGAAGGCTATCTTCAGGCTTAAACAAGCACGTCGTGCTTGGTACTCAGCCCTTGGACAAGCACTCATACAATTCGGCTTTGTGAATGCCAAGTCTGATTCTTCCTTGTTTGTATATCATCATGATTCCATCCTTGCATATTGTTTGGTATACGTTGATGGCTTGGTAATTACATGAAATAAATCTGAGTTTGTGGCAGATATCATCAACCAGCTTGGAAATAAATTTTCCTTAAAGATTTGGGATCACTAAATTTCTTTCTTGGAATTGAGGTCATATCTACAAAAGAAGGATTATTCTTATCCCGGCACAAATACATTCGTGAGATCCTTGCTAAAACAAGTATGGATGGTGCAAAAGATGTGACAACACCATTGTCAACTTCGGTCCCATCAAAGCTGGATGATGCATGGCATATCGTCATGTTATTGGTGCCTTGCAATATCTATCTCTAACTCGGCCTGATATTAGTTTTGCAGTCAATAAACTTTCTCAATCTATTCATTGTCCAACTACAAAACATTGGACGGCAACTAAGAGACTGCTATGATATCTGAAGAACACTATTTTTCATGGCATCACCATCAGAAAATAAAAAAACCAGAACTCATATACTTCTCAGATGCGGATTGGGCAGGCAACTTAGATAATCGAAGTTCTACATCAACATATCTTATTTTACTTGGCTCGACACCCATCTCATGGTGCTCAAAAAACAACGCTTTATTGCACGATCGTCGACCGAAGCTGAATATAAAGCTGTAGCAACAACAGCAGCCGAATTCATGTGGATACTCTCCTTATTTCATGAGCTCAAGTTTACACTCTCAATACCACCAATGTTGTTGTATGATAATTTGGGTGCAACTCATTTAAGTTTTAATCCTGTCCAGCACTCAAGAACGAAACATATTCAAATTAATCTTCATTTTGTTCGAGACTTAGTTCAAAAAAATGCCATTCATGTTCGGCATATGCACACTAATGATCAACTTGCGGATCTCTTAACCAAGCCTCTATCATGCCTATGCACTGATTTTATAAGAAACAAGATCAGTCTCACCGATGGTAGCATGTTCTTGCGGGGGCACATCAAGGAAGAAACAAAAGATGCTCCATGACATGCGCCAGACAAGATTCAAGGACCCGCTCAAGATCCTAATTTACAGTAAAGATTCTGGTTGTAATATTGTGACGTTTGGTATTAAATTTTTCCGTAAATGCTTGTGATGTCCAGCCATTAACTTTGTACATTTCCTTACATAGTTGAGCCAAAGTCTGTATATAATATTACCATCAATACAATGAATGTGTGTTCAAAAATTTCAAAAACCTTGCAGTGTAAAATTCTTTACATAGGATATCATGTAAGCATTATGATATGAATGATAAATCAGGGGATATAACATTTAGTTTTCCCACTCCATCTACTTCAAACAGAGATTCTTCTGTATAACAGTATCACAAATCAAAAAGCGAAATGGAGATAAATGAATGAAAAAAAAACCTCCAGAGCACACTCATTTTCATATGAATCGAGTTCTAATGCTTCGACTTCTACTTTCCATGAGGAAAAACTCATTAAAAAGTTGAAGAGCAAATGAACCAAACTGCAGATTGCAACTGCAAGAGAATTAAGGTATATTGCTAAGTATAACACACAAGGAATCATGTTGTTATAGGTTGCGGTGGGGCCATTGCTCCATTAAACTCACTTTTACACTTGGATGTGAAATTAACCCAAGAGCATGCAGTCACTGCACTTATAAACTTATCAATCAATGAATAGATCGAGGTTATGATTTCACAAGAAGGCAAAATTGAATATTTATCCATATTTTAATAAAGTGGGATAGATTCATAAAAGTAGTGTGTATATCTATACACCGTTTAAATGAATGAATTTAATAAGGATAATATTGGAAACTAATGTGGATAAATATAGTACTTTTTTAAAAAATTTTAATAGGAAATAAACATATAAAAATGATGGATGAAAATAACGATTTTCTTAAGAACAAATATTACAAACCTTTATATATTGGTTAATACTTTAATATTTACGCAATTTGAAATTTATCCTTAACAGAATGATCATCTAATATGATATTTAACATATATACAACAACAGGATAAGGGTCCATATGTAGAGATGGGGCCTTCGTAGAGAGAGGAGAATAAAGAAAATGTTAACCTTCAGCTCCTATTCCCAAAATGAGTTTATCTAATTTGCGCGATGTATTAAATATAATCCTGCTGGTATTCTAGGATCCTTCTTGTTTCAGAGTCCATTTTATTGCTTTACTTTCTTTTCTACTTTTTTAATTTGAAGCTTTGCGATGAAATTAACAGTTATACTGTGCAATAAAAATGATGGATCATAATTATCCATGTATCTATAACAAAATCAGGCGGAATTGTCATACTCTAATCTAATTCAAGAGCGACTAACTGAGAAAAAATTATACAATATAAACTTAGCCTATGTTGACTCGCGTTTATAAATTATTTATAAAGACTCAAATCACTTTTTATTAACACATTCGAAGGACGTATAAATCATATCTACTTATTCATCACATTTTTATTTATTTATAATTTATATCGTTTATAAACACTTCCCATACATGTTTAATCCTTTTCATAATCTATTTAGAGATAATCATATTGACCTTGTTAAGTCTAAATTTGTAATTGACAATTTTTGAATTCAAAATCACGTTTTAGTTTATTTGTAATTGAAGTCAATTGAGTTGTAGTCAAAATCAAATTAAGATCTATTTAGTCCAAGTTAAAGTCAAAATAATTTGGGGTTGAAAGAATCCTAAAAGATGTTCAAGATATATAAGAAGATCAAGATTTGGAATTCAATAAGTTGAATGAAGAAAGGAATCTCTGGCGCTAGCCCACCAACCAGTCTTGGCTCGAAGGGTAAAAGCAGTGACCTTGCCGCTTGCCTAGCAGTAGACTACCGCTCGATCAGTAGGCTTGCCTTTCGCCTAGCACCCAACTAGCTCTAAAGCGGCGGGTCACGTTCCCGAAATTAATGTTTGCGTAAAAAACTAATTTTTTTCATTATAGAGAACACATTATTGATGATCAAACAACACATTCAAAATTCTCTTGATTCAACCCCTTCTTTATCGATTCATAAATTCATCGAACTCATATTTTGTTAGTCGAGTCATAACATTCTATGTTCAATAAGATCAAAATACAGAAAGATCTAATGATCAAATACCAAACCACCCACTTCCGAAGTATGTGTCAAAGTTGTTGAAGATCAGTGAAGGAAATCGGAGTTCTGGTAGGACAAAAATGAAGAATTCTTGATGATCTACAAGAGATACACAATTCCAAAAGGTTGGGAATTGGTGCAAAAGCACACAGTCCATGAGGGCTTTCGTTATTGCAGGAAGTAAGTCAAAGAGTACTAAGGGTTAATCAAGTATGGACTATACTGTAAGTTAATTTGTCTATAGTAGATTTTACTTGGACTCGGAGTTTTTTTATCCTTTGCAAAGGATTTTTCTCCGTGATCATCTTTGGTACTCATTTATTTATTGTTTTTGATTTATTGTGGTAATCAAAGATAGGAAGAAATTGGATTAATTGACTTAATCATCTAGAAATAATTAATAAGTGATTTGTTGCTTTTAATTGATTAATTCCGGACTTGGGTCAAAATAAAACATTAATTTAACTTTCATATCCCAACAACTAGTGAAAACAAATGAGTTTGGTGTGGTTTTACTTTTCTCTTATTAATGGAGGCTTAGCATAATGGAACAAAGATACCATATTTTAAATCCAAATTTGTTATCAAACATGGGTCCTGGAGACCACAAGTTAAGAGAAGAATGTCACATATAAGACTTTTCAAAATTTATGTGGATCGGCATACCCACGTGGTTCTTCTAGATGCCAAGTCGTCATGAATCATGGAAAAATCTTTTTCCAATGTTGGAGGCTTCTAAAGTTCAATAGGAGATGGTATTACTTTTCAATGCTACTCACCTTTATTGTAGCATTTAGTTTCCAAGAACATGTGCATCGAGTTGAAAGTCGTAGATTCTATTTTGGTAAGAAAAATGCATTGGAAGTTGAGATGAGTAAGAGAAATTTTCTTGAAAGGGTCTAAGTGGTCGGGGATAATTAAAATAACTCTTGTACAGAATTCTCTTAAAATTGGTCTTCTTTCATTAATAAATAACCCACGAGTAATAAGACACATAACCCATATTTGTTCTATTTTAAAGATTGGAATCAACTTACAATGTCCATTTAATGATTTGTTTGGACATAGAAAAAGCAAGAAAATGAAGAGAGCAGTAGAAGAGGTGTTGTAAAATCAATTATCTGGATTAATTTATTGTTTTATTAACATCTTTACACGCACTACTATTACTATATAGTTTAAGGAAACAAGTTTGTGTGGTTCCTAGATATTTCAATAATTGTTCTCGTGTAGATAAAGTTTGGTAAGAAATATATATTAATATGGACAGTCCAAATGATGGGAACCCCTTTTTTAAAATTAAATAATACAAGTTTGAAAAAGGAATTCTAGTTAAAAATTGTAGAAACATTGACAATAGAGTTGTCATTTTTTGTGCTTCTAGATTTTCTAGATGGAGTCATGTGTAATTGTAACATTGGATGCTTAATTTTCGTTATTATTATTTTTGTCTTGATTAATATTAATATTATATTTATTGCTTCATAAAAGTGAATATCTTTGTCATGACTAATTATAATTTTTATAGTCGTTACTAAATATATTTGTTGCAGTGGAATGTACCATAGACGCTCTAAACGATCAACGTGCCTAGCAATTCAAAACTTAGATACATATAATTTCAATAATATGTACCTTAGATGCCATTGACACTTAATGTGCCTTTTAATTTAATTTAATTATGATCCACTTATAATTTTATTAAGCTCGAATTAGTTATATAATATATAAATTATTTTTATTTTGTACTTAAGATTAGTCGTACTTAATTGAACCTAAAGAATTCTTTTTATATTTTTCTTTTGGGTAATTAGCACATAACGTCCCCACCTTTCATTGTTATTGTAGAAAACGTCTTTACCTTCCATTTTTTGGTATTTTCATCCTTATTTTCACATTTCATTGTGCAAAAATGTCATTTTCCCCTCTTTTCTCAATGAAAAATTATGAAATGACCAATATACCCTGCTCTTTAAATAACAGAAAAAGAAAAAAAACTAATTGCAATTACAATTCCAATTTTTTTTAAAAAAAGTCCAAATAAGTCACAAATAAATTATTAAAAGGGTGATAAACACATAATGTCCATAAGTTTTCCTATTATTGCAAAAAAGGTCCATACCTTTTATTTTTTTGTCATTTCATCTTTAATTACACATTTAATTGCGCAAATCATCATTTATGTCCATTTTCATTCAATTTCCCAATAAAAAGCTGTGAAATGAAGAATATATCATTCCATTTAAATAAAATGTTAAAGAATTAATTGCAACCATAGTCCCAATTTTTTTTAAAAGTGCAAACACATCCACAATAAATTATTAAAAAATTAATTTTTTTTTAAAAAAGTGCAAACGAGTCCTGATTAAATTTATTTTAAAAATTAAAAATTTAAAAATTTAAAAGTGCAAACGAGTCCTAAATAAATTATAAAAGAATTAAATAATTAAAAAAATATTTTTATTTGTTTAAATAGGAGAGTATATTCTTTATTTCACAACTTTTTATTGAAAAATTGGATGAAAATGAATAGAAATGATTGTTTGGTTTGTGCAATTAAATGTGTATTGAAGGGTGAAATGATAAAAAAAAATAAAAGATATGGACGTTTTTTGCAATAATAGGAAAATGTATGGACATTATGTGCTAATTACTCCTTTAATAATTTATTTGTGACTTATTTGGACTTTTTAAAAAATATTGGGACTGTGATTGCAATTATTTTTTTCTTTTTCTTTTTGTTTTATTTAAAGAGAAGTGTATATTGTCATTTTATTATTTTTAATTGAGAAAATAGGTGAAAATGACATTTTGTGCAATGAAAAGTGAAAATAAGGGTAAAAATGCCAAAAAATGAAAGGTATGGACATTTTCCACAATAACAATGAAAGGTGGGGATGTTATGTGCTAATTACCCTTTTCTTTTGACACATTTTTGGTGTAAGTTTATTGAAAATAATAACTAGGTATTCAATAATGGAAATTCAGTAACCTAATAAATTAAGCTTATGGTAACTGAGTTAACAGGGGAAATTTAGATGTCTCATTTCCTAAGGAACAGATTTTATGCCACAGTAAAAGTAATTAAATTAAATATATTGATTTTTCTATTTATACTCTTCCTTGCAAATGAACTATACAATCTCCCCATTTCCCAAAACTTATTTTGGCGTCTCTTTCTACCTCTGCATCTTGGGTGAAGGTATTAGAATTCTTAAATAATTGATATGAGTTAGGATTTTTGGCACATTGACTTCGTGAGTTACTAGGGTCATCTCCATTTGCCATTCGAAAAGTAAATTGTTAGGATTCAAGGTAAGTAAAGCCCACCCTATTTTCAAGCGTACTACACTTGATTAAATGTATAAACATACTATCTATATTGTTCTTTTGTGAACACGATATATGATTATTATGTTTCTCATAACATATTTTGTTAATGATGATGCATTCATAAACATGCATGAAGTTTCACGAGGTAAAAGGTTTTCAAATGTTAATGGGTCAAGGAATGTTTTAAAGATATATGTATCCCGAATGTTTTTATTACGAATTGTATATCTATGTCATGAAAGGTGTGAGTGGGAAATGGTGCGTGGGGGATTAGCGCACCCGGCCAATGTTCAATGTAAATGTTAACCGTTTTACAATACTACCAGCAGAATGAATCGGGTTCCAAATAATAATTGCACACTGCATCCTGATTTGTTAGGCAATACACTAAATCGAGCTCACCATGTTAACTTTAATGTTTTTAAAGAAATGAAAGAAAATGGGATACATAATAGAAAATTTATTTACTTCAAATGATGCATGCATATCACAAGCATGCGTCATATGAATGATGTTTGTTCACTGAGCATTAGTTTATTCCACGTTATCTTCCCCTATTTCAGATGATGAAAGCTAGAAGATGTGAGGTGATCACTTGAGGCGAGACGGATTTAGTACTGTCTGAGTTAAACGTTCAAATTCTAATCTAATAAGATTTACTTGAACCATTTTGAAATTTAAATAAGTAAATCATTTCGGATGATGTTATTTTCTTTACGCAATTATCTAGGATTTTAATAAGTTCAGCAAATTATGATATAAATTGAGTTTAATTGATGCTATTCTATTTATCTATTTTACTGTATTTACTTCTTAAATGCAATAAATGCTAATACTTGTTAGTTTAAAATTGTTTAGATTTAGTTTGTTACAGTAATGGTTGCCTTTTCACTTTTGTTGCTTGCTGGCTGATTGTTCTAAAATTGGGTTATCTTTGCCTAAGAAAGTTCTGATACTTTCTTAATTAAATGTTTTCTTTTAGTCCAATGTCAAATTACTTACGAAGTGTTTGGCACGGGCATGATTGAATATCACGGAAATGTGTAATGAAAATTGTCAGTTGATATATTGATTTATGTTCGGTCCACCCTATTAAAACCTGGTAATGAAGATAATTAACGTATTGAGTTCAAGTTTTGTTGTCATCTTTTTTATAAAAATTGTCCATATGCCATTTTTATAATAATAAATTTAACATCAACATGAGAAAGTATTTTTTTTAAAAAAAATTAACTATTTAAATTTGTCTCGTATCTATCAATTTAAACTTTGAAATGAAGTGTTTTAGTTTAAATACTAAATTTGTCTACAAAACTGTAACAAATCTTAAATTTGTAAGCATAATCGTGAATTGACACTGAATTTTGAAATGTTAACAATCACTGAATCAATTAAATAAATAATTTACGTACTTAAATATTCCCGACCAACCAAAAAATGGACATATTATCACTCGTAGATACAACTTATTCATTAAAATAATATGTCAAGAATCTATTTTTTCTCGTAATATGTATATCTGAAAAAAAAATGTAAATGAGGATTTATTCTGATTGAGTAAAACTAGTTATTTAGAAATAATCAATATGGGTCATCACTATTCATGAATGCAAGGTGTTCTTCTTATAATTATTGAAGTGTAAAACCCAAGCATATAGATCCACTCATATCACTCCATGCCTTAAACTTCCATGGCCAACAGAGAGAAGAATAAAATAAAAAGAGCAGTAATCTTATTTTTGTTAGTCTAAATTTCCTAAACAAATAATGCATAATTATATATGATTTATTACTGAATTAAGTTGTTTGAACAGGATCAGTGTTCTATATTACTCTATAGGTATTTGACTTCGTATTCTTAAGTGTGATATTATTTCAACATAAGTGTCCTTCAATTATTTATAAACTGGACTGCTGACCAATGTCGTCAGATATTTGTCAAGATTGCCAATTTTATATCCACATGACCATAAATTACATTGATTAGGTTCTTTTTTCTTTTAATCTTTGATAATAAAAAATTATACTTTCTAATAACATTTTCCAAAGACTCTCTAAATAAAAAAATACTCTTCATTTTTAAATAGCCGGTGCTTAAAAGTAAGTTTCAAGAGATTCTATTCGAACTTTTTAAAATAGAGTGTATTCGATTATCCAAATTTAAAGAGTCAAATTCACTATCTATTCTTAAAGTATAATTTATCTATTCAATAAATCGTAGGTTTCAATATTTTACTTCTTGAACTATTCAAAACACATTTTAATTGGTTGGCATTGACATACAAAAAATTATGTTAAAAAATGAAAAGATCAATCAATAAATATTTTCTTGAGAAAAGTACAATGAAAAGTCAAAATAGAGAGTATTGTTGGAGTGTATAAAATTTTTTACTCTCTAAATTTATAAATGGTCCCTATAATTCATATGATTATTTTTATAAATAAAGAGCATCTTGTAGATGTTCTAAGAGTATTAATTAGTAGAAGTCAGCTCTTAGAATGTGGAATGCGTTTGGATTAGATATGTTAGTAGTACCGTCACCTAAATTGTTCTAAACATCAATGATACTAAATATCATTATTCTAAAAAATTACCATCACATTTTTCTTAAAGGTTTGCATTGAACGATGCAGGTCAGGGTTCTCGATTTTGATTGCAGCACATGGCAATATGTATCATAAATTGTTGGTATGAAAATATTCATTTTCCTAGTGCGAAAAATATAATTTTCTCTCATTCTAATACTTGTTCTAGAGAGAATCAAGTATACGTAGATCCATCAAATTCTATACATATTTTGATCGTTCCTTTTCATGTGTAAAAATAAACTCAATTTTGTATTTTTAATTTAAACAAATAGACTTTCTCAATTTTTTATTGATAGTTTCATTTATTAATTTTATCAAAATGGGACTTCCATTTGTAGAATTGAGTAAACCTCTTCACGAACTATAAAGTTTCCTTTGTTATAGCTACCAAAATGATATATCTTCCATTTTGTAGATTTGACTCAAATGACTTTTAGTGAACACAAGAATACCATTCCGTGGTAGTTATCAAAGCACTACTATACATTTTTTGAATTAGTTTTATATATAAAACTTTTCAATCATGCTAGATGCACATCATTGTTTACATTGTGCTATATGACGGCATAATATAAACAATTTGAAAAAAAAAAGAAAAATCTTTTCTCGTCCATATTTTCCAGAACACATGGGTGATGTGAAATTAAGAGTACATCAAATAATGTAACCTAACATTATTGAAAGATTTTACTATGCTTTGACTGCTTTTTAATTTAAAGTATTGTAGTCAATTTAAATTTGATGTGATTTTACTTGTCCCCTCTTAATGGAATCTAAGCCTCAAGATAATACAAGAATATTACACGAGACTTTTCAATTTATGTGGGGGAGAACCCAGCCTGGCTCTAGCAGATGCCAAATGGACATGAATTATGGAAAGATATTTGTCTAATGTTGGAAGCTTCTAAAATTTAATAGGGACGTCAATCTATTCTAGAATTTATTTGCCACCACCAAGTGGATTGAGATTCATACGCATGATAAAAATTGTGTTTTGGGTCGGGATGAGTTAAGGAAATTTTTAGGGAAAAAAATTGTCTTCTTTTATAAGAGGTAATTCCTTCTGTAGTCAATATTTCATAATTCATATATGTCCTTCTATTTTAAAGATCAGAAAATGTCATCTTTTTTATTGTTTTGTTCACACCTTACGTTAACTCAAAATTTTTTTTGGAAGAGTGAATATAAGAAATTAGTTCATGAGGTTTATTTATTGAGTTTTCCTTTCATAAGAATATGGTGGAAATTTTTATAAAGAAAAAGTAAATGCATGTTCTCTTTACCATTTTCAAGTCATTTTAAGTTTTTCGATTTTTCAAAACAGTGAAAATGCATACTCATTCTCATTTTCGAAAACGTGTTTTTAAAAAAAAGTTAAAAATTTACAAAGAAAACGTAAAACTATATAGATCTTTTGCCAACCCTAAAATATATTACTTAACTAACACCACACAAAACACACAAAAGGAGGGTCAATTCTTAAATTTGTTAGTCCAAATTTTCTAGACCAATAATGCATAATTATGCAAACTTCGCCTTAACCAATGTACAATATTTTAAGGTATTAGAGGATGAAGACATAATATTTTTTAAAAATATTGAAAGATCTTTGAAATATTCTTATGGTTATCTGTGATAGATCTCACACTTGTGTGATTATAGGATAAAAATTTGCACAGTTGATCTCTAAATTATTGTTCAACTACTTATTTCTTAATAATTATAAAGAAAGAAATTAGTTATCAACCTTTTATTTTAGTTTCAACATTAAGATCATTATTATCAAAGTTTTCGTTAAATTGTCACGTGTTCTCATGGTAACATGTCTCCCTTTAGATTTCACCAACTGAAGTTAGTAAAGAAACCCTAACTTCATAAATTCTCTGTCCATTATTTTAAAATTTTTTTGCTACACGATTATTTTCAATCACACATTTACATAAGAAAATATTCTACATATAAATCTAAAATTTTTCCTTACAAAAATCATAAATTCTCCTAAAAATACTATTCAAAATTCTTTTTTTTGAAAAAAAAATAATGGTCACCAAACAAGAACTAAATTTGACATGTGATAGTGACTTGAGGAACAATAATTTTGTATTTTAAATGTTGAGAATCGTAATGCCCCGAAGTCTATAATCCAATGTGCTAAAAAAAATTTTACTTTTAGTGTCGAATATATATATATCAATTAAACCCCACATGAGTTTAGTCAGGGATAATTTTTTTAAAAACATTACAGAAGTGATACGATTAGATACGTGATCTGGTCAATCGAATTGGAATTTAGCTCAGTCAAATGTGCAATTTTCTTGTTCTTAGAATAAAGTAATTTTACAGTAGAGATATTTTGTTTTCCATCGTTCAGTTTAGTAGGGTTTGATTTAGGATTGTCGTGCTTTTATGAGAATCAGTGGTAGCTTTGTTGAAGAAAGAACTAGTTGCCGAATAAATCAAATAAATTTTTTATTAACCTTTATCAGTATTCTCATGACAGTTTAGTTTACTTTTAATATTGTCATATAATTTATAAGACAGTAATAACCATAATATTTCTAAATTCAAAAATTTGTTCATGTAAAATTTTTAGTTATTTAAATAAAGTCAAACATTAATTTCAACTATACATTTACAATCACTACCCATTACCAATTATACTATTCATGAAATTTAATACTATCACTCTTTAAAAGTTACTAATAATTATACACAAACACTCCCAAATTATAAAATAAAAGCGTAGTCATGTATAGTAGAAAGGGAATTATTTTCATTCATTTAATTATGTATAATTGAAAAAACTAAAAGCAAGATATGAAAAGCTACCAAATTGTCGATTATCATGGTACATATTCTTCTCTAATCACTTCTTTAAAATTTTCTAAACGTCTAAAAATACTTCTGATTGTTTGACAATCGAAAATTGGACTCTATAATATATAAGTACATTTTAGGTGCTTATTCAAGTTTCGATTCTTATTTATTTATCATTATATTGAGCAAATGTCTTAGGTTAATTATGATTGATTTAGGTAAATTTCGGATTGAACGAGTTTGAATGAAATTGAATTGAAGCCGTACAAATTTAAAGAATTAGAAACCAAAATAATCAAGTCTTGAAGCTAAGGATCTATCATGTAAATTTAAAAGATCTGGGATGAACAAGAAATTAATGTGGAGGACTAAAAAGTGCATTAAACTAACAGAAATTTCAGTCTTTATTGGCTTTTTATTTAACACAATTTCTACATTAGAGATATCTTATGACTCATTTTTAGATTTACTAGTTTTTTATATATACTTCTCATTATTCTATTTAATGAAACAGTTTTAAAGAGAAAAACATATAGAACATCATGATCAAAACCAAAAAAGTTGGGGTTTAAAGATTTTTGGGGTTGAAGAAAATTCTTGGTACAAAATCCAACTATTTCCATCATCAAGATTTCAAAATTCAGTTATAAACTCTATACTTTTTTATTATTTTTCTTTCATTAGCATGAATAGCAAGATTATTAGTTAGGACAAACAATTTAATCTACGTGTAACATTTTTATTTAATTTTAAAGATTCTAGTAATTAAATTTATTTGTCTTGATTTTATCTATGGTATAATGTTTTGAATTACTTAGTATAAAAGTTTAGATACATTTTCTAGTTAGAACGATTGTTACTTGAATTCTTAGAGATTTAAGGCATTTAACTAAGATATATCCGGATTCACATAAAATATGAAATCGACTTAGTTAAATACGACAAATTTAAACTCAAGAGAGGTAAATTGAAAACTTTAGAAGAATTCGACCGAACATTACAATGTCATGAATCTTGATTAGCTAATTAAAGGGAATCCATACATGAATTCTAAGTCCTAGCATCCATATTCATACTTTAAAACCCGAATTTGAGTAATTGTGTGCTTTAGATAAATTTAGTGTAATTACAATGATTTAGATAACTAATCCCAAACTATCTTCTTTGTTTCCTGTCATTTAGGAGTTAGAAATTTAGGAATTAATAATAGTACAGTGGGAACAATAATTCGAATTCATTAGTCAACTATATTACTTGTTACGATATGTACATTTGTGATGGAAAATATGCAATAATAATTGATCTCAATTGGGGCCTAAGAGAGTTTTTCTTTTTTATTTTTGGTGGGTGGATGTGGGGGAGGGAGGAATTGTGTTATGAAATATTGATTTTTTTGGATTAAGTGTAGTTAAAAAGTAGGGAAAAATTGGATTTACATGCAAAATATTTTATGCTGAGAATATTTAATATTGTTCTTGTTTTCCTTTAAAAATTAGAATTATGATTTTCTGTTATTTGGTTTTTTGATGAATTAATGAAAATGTCGAGCTTATTGCAAATTGTTTAATATATCTCGGTGTTCGGTATGAAATAATGAAATTGAATTTGTGTGTTCTTTGGTTACACCATGAATGCTTTTATACACTACAAAATTAGAGGATGAATAAATACAATAAATAGATAAAAATGATAGATCGAACAATGAATAACAACTACGAATCTCATGAAATATATTGATTTATTCTAAACATATGTCAAATAATGGTTAAATCTAAAACTTGAACCAACTCATACAATTTCTAATTTTTAGTATGCGCATATTGTAGTCAAAATTCTAAATCATGATTTAACGGCTCCACATTTCAAAATTATCAAGAGATGCCCAATCTAATCCTTAGCATCCGCCATCCAATGGTTAATTTCATCATTCGTTACTTTCTCGTTCAAAATATATGTTTTTTACTATTTACAATTTAATCCCTAAACCTTGCTACATTTAGGACTCAATTTTGGGTACCACTCTTCTCTTTAGGAGACATCGAAATAACTTTGTCAAGACATCAAATTAAGGTTTTTAAATTTTTTTCATAAATTTTACTTTAATCCCTAAACTTTCTAGAATCACCAATGTATCAAACTCGACCTTTTGCAAAGAATAATTTGTTGATACTATTATTTACATTCTAATAATGTTTCCTTGGCTAAGGGATGGTTTTTTTTTCTCTTTTTTCTATTTTTTATTTAGATCCTTGAACTTTCTTAAAATTGTTAATAGACTCGAAATCTTCTTGAACTCGTATACATATCACATATCATATTCCATTAAATTTAAGGGTTTACTACTACTAACAGAATAAACTAAGTACTAATAGTACAATTTTCTCTATTTATAAATTTTTAGATAGATTGATTGAATTTGAAATTAACATGTATAAAACATTCAAAATTTACTTATTATTTAAAGTATTTTCAGTTCGTTTACCATAATTCATCTATAGACTCAACGGTCAACATGGATGGCAATAAACAAAATCAACTTATAAAAACCTCATACCAATATCAAATCATGATTCAAGTGATATTACTTAAATATAATAACATCCTTCACTGAATATTAATTGGACCGTAGGCTCCTATATTAATTTGCTTACATTTTAATCGAGTTAGTAAGTTTTATTTGAATAAACATTTCACTTAATATTCAAGTGCCACCTTTAATTTATTTTTCGTTAAACCTCCATTTGACAGATTAATAAATAATTTATAAAGATGAATAATAAGATGGATAGTGACGAATTCCATTGTGAATAATAATGAATAATTATTATGAATTTGTGATTGAAATTAATGTTCGACTTATTGAATTTACGAATTATTTATAAATTTATATCTAAGTAGAGGCTAAATGAATTTAAAAATTTTGGCTGGCATATAATATACGGTATTCTATGACAAATGCTACAATTGTCTTAAGATGGATCACAGTATTATATGACACGAGGTTTAATTTTGGCATTACATTAGAATCAATCCGACCTAACAATTATATTCGAAGGCTGGGTCTTTGTAAATTCAAACATTTCGATAGAACTAAATTCCCTTTTCAATAAATTGTATTTTAAGTTGGTCATTTCTTGTTGAACAAATTAAACAATATTTTTGTCCTTGTTACTTCTGATATTTCTAAGCCTGCCAATAGTATTAGTAGAATGAGACTTCCTTTCCTTTCTCTACAAGTTTTTTTCAATTATAGTGCTCTCTCTCTCATTATGGACAAAATAAAATCTAAAAATAATTTTATTATGAAATCAAGTAAAATCTTTACAAAGAGATTCTTGAGATCCAAATGAGTCCAATTTTGTTTACGTCTACTCATTCATTTAATTCTATTAACATAACTAACGAGCATAGGAATATGCTAATTAATGTCATCGTAACGTTCATAATATTATATTTTTTGGTTTAACAAATATACCGAGTTAAATAGAATAATAACTTGATTTACTCATTAACTAACTAGATTGTGGCAAAAAGGACATACACTGTTAAGTACATGACTGGCTAACCTCTAAAAAGTTTATGTTGAAATAAATTTGAATTATTTTAAACATATGTATCTCCACTTAAGCTTCAAAAGATTTACTTACAAGTATGATTTTAAGTAAAGAATAGTTTTTATACATCCATGTTAAAAATAAGCAAATTATCATTTTTATAATAAAGTAAGAGTTGGTTTAGAAAAAGTAAATATTGTACTTAAAATAAAAAAAAATCCAATATATTTAGAAAAAAATTATTTAAAAAAGAGTTTTATTTACTTTTATCCGTAATTGAGTTAAAATATTATTTTTTCCATATATTTTTGACACCTCAAAATATCACGTTTTATTAACAAATGAAAAGATAATAAGATGTTAAAAATGTTTTCATGTGATTTATTAAAAAAAAATTTAATATATGGAAGTGTCATGAATATGTTGAGGGACAACTAAAAGGATGTCAAGTTCGAATGTGAACTTAAACTAAATACAACAATAAAAAATAAAGCCTACAATACATCCTTAAAATAGAAATTTAAAGAAAATGAAAATATAATTGTTGATGTTGATAATTATTAATTGCAGAGTAGGTGCCAAGTCAGGGGAAGAAAGGTTTGTCCATAGCGTAATTGTGTGTTTATCCAGAAGCACTGTCTTTTTTCTTTTTGTGCGTGTGTGTGGGGCGGGGTGTGTGGGGGGGGGGGGGGGGGGGCCGGGGGGGGGGGGGGAGGGAGGTGGAGTGTTTGAAGAAAATGGTGATTTTTTTCTTTTATTATTGTTTTTAAAG
>CAIGRP010008134.1:0-14304 GCA_903798385.1 Fraxinus cuspidata
TATGTATATATATTAACAGATGAGATGAGAGCTGGATAAAGGAATACGACGTCGTTTTGGTTGACGATAGGAGGATTAACACGTGTAAAAAAAAGTGGCTGTTTTATATAGTTAGGATTAAAAATAACATGTTCATTCTTGACTTTGTCAAAAAATTAGGTAAAACTTCTTTACATATAACTACTTAAAAACAACTTTAGGGATGAAGTAAACAAGATAAAAAGAAAAAATAATGGTTAATTATCATTTAACTATCCATATCACTTTATATCTAATTAATCTATTGTTCTATAAATTATTTATAATTATCACGTCAAATGAGAATTATTTTATGAATATTTCGATGATATCCATTGTTTAGGGTAACGACATCTTTGATCTATGTGATATATTTTAAGATCTGAAAAATGGAAACAGTCTTAGCACTCGGCATATGATTGAAACTTATTTTATAGGGAAAATAAATTTTGTAATAGTGATTTTTTGGAGATTGTGGGGTTAAAAAGTAAGGAAAAAAATTGAATTTACGTACAAAATTATTTATGGACAAGATGTACTATTAAAAAAAATTAAAGAAAAATAATTTTTTAGATAATTGAGCTCAGGGCTCCATAAGATCATTATAAATTTTTTATAATGCTATTTGAATAAATCCCTATACACACCCGCAGTATTCATGGACTTGGTGAATGGGTTATTGACACAAAATGTCCCTACATTTGGAGTTCAGTATGCAAAACGTTCATACGTTTCAATTTTTTGCATTTTCATTCCCATTTTCACGTTTCATTGTGAAAAACGTCATATTCATCTATTTTCTCAATAAATGACAATTACACCCTCATATTTAGTTTTAAACGAAAAGAAAAGGAACATACAGAATAAATTGCAACCATACTCCCAAATTTTTAAATAAAATACAAATAAATTCCAAATAAATAATTAAAAAATAAAATATAAACCCGACCAAATTAACCAACCGCCACAGTCCCTACCACCATCGCCGTCTGCCGCCTACCGTAGGCAACACAAAATATAAGCTTGGCCAAACATTTGAGAAACCCCAACCTTTCACAGACCCAAATCCTTTTCCTCAGTGTCGAGACTGAGAGAATCCAAATTTCAAGAGCAAATTTTCACACTGAAAATGCATGAAAAACTGATTCTGAAGCCACCAGCTTGGCCCCTTCTTCCCCAATTTCTAAATCTGCAAAAGATGGTGGTCTTAAATTCAAGCTCACTTTTTTCCCATTATTGCTTCTCCTTTATCATTTTTATCACTCACTACCGGTAGAAACTCAAGCTCAGTTTTTGCTAAATAGCCCACAAATCCTCAAATTTATAACTAGCCAGAGAAAAGGAAACAACAAAAATGCACCAAGGGAATTTTGTGCGATTTTGCAAAAATGCACCATGGGTTCCAGATCGAGTTACTCTCAATGTGGTTTTGTTGTCTAAAGAAGATGATTTTAATCAGTTCTACAAAATGTTTGTGGAGTTGAGGATTAATGGCGTAAAACTTGGCAACAAATGTATGGTCCGACCGATTTGGGATAGAGTCATACATTGTTTACGTGAGCTAAACAGCCAGGGATTGTATACAGATCTTCGAAGGACATTTTTCGTTTCTAAGTATTCTTCAATTTTTTTCACGGAGGTTATTGCAGTTGGTTTTGGATGGTGTCGACGTTGGGTGGCGATGGGGGTGGGAACTGAAATGGTTTGAAGGTGGTGATTGATGTGGAAGGGGTTGTGGCTGTTGGTTAATATGGCCGGTTTTATTTTTTATATTTTAATTATTTATTTGGATTTATTTGTATTTTATTGAAAATTTTAGGAGTGTGATTGCAATTTATTTTTTATTTTTCTTTTCGTTTAAAATTAAATATGAGAGTATAATTGTCATTTTATTGAAAAAATGGGTAAAAATAACGTTTTTCATAATGAAACGTGAAAATTGGGATGAAAATGTAAAAAATTAAAACATGGGTACGTTTTGCACACTTAAATCAAAAGGTATTGATGTTTTGTGCTAGTAATTATGGTGAATCTTTGGACAAATTTGTTATACCTGTATACATATATGGCATATGAAATAGTAGGATATGAATGGGTAATTTTTGAAAAAAAACGTATGTCAGTTTTGTCAACAATAACCCTAATCCAGTAATATTTGAATTTTGGTAATCTCTTGAGGGATGCTCAAAGGTTTTTATCCAATTCTTGAGGTGCACGCTGAAGATCAACCCTTCGGATTCTTCAAACGCTTCTCGTGTGATCTAGGCATCCAATTTTGATTTCCTTCATCTAAATCACAATTAATTCATGTAAAATTGCTACACACAGTACGCGATTATGAGTTTGTAATGATAAGTTTTGGGGTTTGGTGCAGAAAATCGAAAACTGGAGGAAGAAAAGGAGGGGTGAGCATGGCTACTGTATCAGCAGCATCGTCGCTGCCGCCGTTTCTGAACAAGACGTACGAGATGGTGGACGATCCAAAGACGGACGCGGTGGTGTCGTGGAGCAATACTAACGACACCATCGTGGTGTGGGACGTGCGCGAGTTCACCAGAGAACTTCTGCCCAAATATTTTAAGCACAACAATTTCTCCAGCTTCGTCCGCCAGCTGAACACTTATGTATGCCACCACTATCAACTCCTAAGCTAATTTTGTGGAAGCTTTTGTCGTATAATTTAATTTTCTAATCCCTTCTTTTATATTGGTTGTAGTTTTACCAATTTAATTAGCTTCTGAATTTTGAAGGAATATTTAGTATCAATGATGAAATATATCAGGAGTTCTAATGAGGACCATAATTGTGTCAGCAACTTGAAAAGTTAGATAAAAGTTTTGGTCATATAGAACACGGTTATGTATAATCCTGTAATACAATGTTTTGTTGCCGTTTTCCCTTAGTGAAGTTCACAATGTTCTTTTCTCGTTTTCCCTAAATACAGTTCAGTTTTGTTGTATTAATTTCGATGTTGGATGGGTACTAAGCTTCTTCTTCTACATGTAATGCAGTTAATACTTGGTGATATTGAATCAATATGCTATCTCAACCTCAACAATCAATATCCAAATGAAATTTGTGAGAGATGTATATCTATGTCTCCAGTAGATGCCTCCAGTTAGCAGCGTTTTACAAGAAAATGAAAATGCACATAATTATATCCTCGGAAAATATAATCATTTAAATACCTCGTATTAGAATTGGATTTGTTAGATCTCCTTGTTATGAAGAACAGATGGCATGACATTTTCTGTAATCTTGTTTGGAGGTTCTGGGAGGTTGGGTGTAGCATTTTCTATTGAAAACAGCGAAGCTCATTGGGAGGTCGGGTATATCATTTTCTTATAGAAAGCAGTAAAGCTCAAAGCTTTGTGTGAGGTTCATGATATTTTGGTTGTGTTGAGCAATAAATTTTTTTTAATAGTTTTTCTTCCTCTTTTGTTAATCAGGGGTTCAAAAAAGTTCACCCAGACCGCTGGGAATTTGCAAACGAGGGTTTTCTCAGAGGTCACAAGCACCTGCTGACGAGCATAAGCAGGCGAAAACCTTCCCATGCACAGGGCCACGGACAACCCTCTCAAGTTCAGAGTTCATCTGATGGATCTTCCATTGAAGCTGGAAAGTTTGGGATAGAGGAGGAGGTTGAAAAGCTGAAAAGAGATAAGAATGTTCTTGGGCAGGAGCTTGTCAGTTTGAGGCAACAACAGCAATCAACCGATCTCCAGTTTCAAACTGTAGGGCAACGTGTTCATGTTATGGAGCAACACCAGCAACAAATGATGTCCTTCCTTGCAAAAGCAATGCAAAATCCTGGCTTTATAGCCCAGCTGTTTCATCAGCCGAATGAAAGTAAGATGCATAAATCTGGTGGGAATAAGAAAAGGAGATTCCCCAGTCAGGAGGAAGAAAATTTAACACGTAAATTAGGTATTGCGTCACCTGATGGACAGATTGTCAAGTACAAGCCTCTGATGAATGAAGCGGCAAAGGCAATGCTGCAGCAAATCCTAAAAATGAGTGCATCTGGTAGGATTGAATCCAAATTTAGCAACATAAATGGTTTCTTGATGGATAACGTGCATCCGTCATCCAATGTATTAGACAACGGTAGTTCCCCCAATCGAATGTCTG
This sequence comes from Fraxinus cuspidata, assembly GCA_903798385.1. Taxonomy (NCBI): domain Eukaryota; kingdom Viridiplantae; phylum Streptophyta; class Magnoliopsida; order Lamiales; family Oleaceae; genus Fraxinus; species Fraxinus cuspidata. The sequence goes on from CAIGRP010008134.1 coordinate 4,150, forward strand.
GAGTTACTCTCTCGGAGGTCTTACCGTCTTCTTCACAGTCTCTAATGGCAGCAGATTCAGTATTTCCATTCAACCGTCCTTCATTTGCCTTATCCAAGATCCATTCCTCCTCTAGTTTGGTGAATGGGAAGGCTCAAGGCACTCTGCTTCCTGAAATTGACGTGGCATTGCCGGAATTTTCTCGAGTGAATCCAGAAGAGGATGTTAATCTGCCTGACACTCCTTTTGATGGAACCGGGTCAGAAGACATGGAATACATGGATGCAATGCCAGGTTCTGTCGATGGCCCTATGCCAGTTGCATCAGATGGATTTTCATCAGATCCCGACGTTGATGTCTTGGTAGACGAGATTCCTAAGCTTCCAGGCATAAATGATGTGTTCTGGGAGCAATTTCTCTCATCAAGTCCTGTAACCGGGGATATGGATAAGACAGATTCTAGCGCATTGGGAGGTGGTATAGGAAAGGAGCAGGACCAGCAGACTGCGAAAGAAGGTGAATGGGATAAAATGAAGAATATGAGTAATCTTACTGTGGAGATGGGACTTCTTGCGTCGGCATCGAAGAGTGGATGATTCTGTGGTATGAATCGCATGTTTACCGGCAGCAATGGTCAAAGGTACATTCCAGTCTCAGTTCAGTTTAATTAAATGTGACATTTAATCCTCACCTCTTGCTATAGTTACTGAGGTTACTAGTTGTTATAGAACTTTGTAATCATATACAGCGTTTATATATACCTGTTAAAAAAATTATAGTAGTACGTCTATGGGAATCTTCTGTTCTGCACCCGAATGTATATATATACACAAGACTTCGTAAATAACTCCCCAATGAATTGGATAGACTTACCAAACAAACTTCATTATAAATGTGAGTAAACACATGAAATGTGTCTTCATTTGCCTTCTAAAAATTGCTCTTCTTGACTGGAGTATTACATCTGATACTTGGGTGTTAGTTATCAGTTGTACTTTTCCATTTTCCCCCTTTTTGGATGCATTCTCTTCATGTCTTATGGTTTTTGACTTACTGGTTTTCTATATCTAGGTTCGATACACTGAAACTGTTGAAACTCCAATGTTATTGCCATTATAGCATTGAGCTAATGACATGTTTATGGACGGATTTAACTCACCATTCTCAGGGCAAAGTCTATAATTGAGCTCGTTTTTTCCATTATTCCACACCAGAAACTCCATACTCTGTTTGCATATTGTTCCACTTCTTTGTTTGTTTGAAAATTTTAATTTCGAGTCCGAGTCTTTGTGGCACCGTTCTAATACAAATTCATTTCGCCAGAGTAACATTTAACGTGCTCAGACTCGAATGATTTTCCATTGTATCCTGGGTTATCTTTCTCCTAAAACTAATGGGAAGAATGTTGTACAGGTTAACAAGAGTTTGCAATGGCCTCGGATGCATTATTTGCTTGGTTTCCATGTTTTGATCTGCTTGTTTAGAATTTTCAGAAAACGATATTTCAGACACACAGAAAAACCACAAGCATTGGATGGATGTCTAGGCATTGTCACTTGGATGAAACAAAATCTAATCAACTACAAATAAAATCTTTTTTATGCATGAAACTGCAATAGATCATAACAAGCTTTTATTATCTGAAATCCTTTAGATAGTATTCTTGTGTATTTATGGTATTTTCATGTTAAAGGACATTTAACAGTGATGGATTATACTGTAACCAGAGCTGTACGAAACTTCAAAATATACAGCAGAATGTTTCACTTTGTTTTAACTAAGAAGGTTGTCTTGATATTGCACTGTACACGAGTAATTCCACACCAAATGAAAACAATGATGAATGCATTTACAATTACAGAAACGAGCTCTCATGTGCACCAGACTGAGGATAAAATGAATTTCTTGTCTTCAAATTGAATGTAACATCGTAGAAATCAAGCTCACACCACGAAAACTGTGACTACTATAAGAAGAACAATCCCAACAATAAGCAGCATCAAACAGGTCTGCACCAAATATAAAACTAGAAGGTTAAAATTCAAGTCTTCCTCGCAAAATATGAGCAAAGATTAAAGCGTCAGCTATCAGGATTCAAAATATTGTGGATCAATATTCATCGTTACACCTGTAAATTAAAAAAAAAAAAAAACTGGCAGGAAATCTCATTAATTACCATGGATGAATTAGATTTTTGGATCTTGGCTGCTTTGGTAAGTTGCGAAGTAGCTTGTGCAGTTGCAGCATGGGAGCCCTCAATATTTGAATTAATGTCATCTGGCAGAAGGAAATCAAACAATCATAAAACAGAAACTAATTTCACGAAAATTCCCAGAAATAAATATAAAAAAAATGGCAGAAATCAATATTGGGCTAACCAATCAGAGCCCCTTGTTCATGAACCAGCACAGCCAAATCCTTAAAGATTTCATTGACCTCACCAATCTGCTGCTGAACTTCTCTGATACCTAGCTCCCTTTCCTCAATAATGGCTTCATTAAAAACTATCTCATTCTCCAAATGTATGACCTCCTGTCTGTATTAAATCATATACAGATTTAGCATGTACAACCATGATTCTTTGTTAAACACCAAATTGCAATCTATCAGAACACGTATTTATTCTTCGATGGATCAGTTGATCCATTGGTAGCTTATTGTGTACAGACAAGCAGCACAATTGATCTAAAAGGTATGTTCTTTTAGGGAAAGGACAACTATGTTTTTATCTACAAAAGTTGATCATGCTGGAAGTGAGATTACCCACACAAAAAATTAAGCCTCAAAAGTCGTAAATTAGAGCTTAATGAAGTGACTTCCTACCTTTTGGATTCTGCAATAAGAGAAATTTGCTCAGGACTCTTGGACGATATTATCTCCATCTCATTAGCTGTATTTCTGTAAAACATAGGAACTATGGCATTAAATCGTTTGTAAATATTCTTGTTCAGGCAGCATGTATGAAGCAATAGGAGACAGGTGATAGTTGTAATGGATAAACAAAGATGCTCAAGACCGCCAGCACTCTCACAAATTCTAGGATAAAATAAGAATAAAGAAGAAATTATGAGCCTTCCTTTGCCACGACTTTAAGAACTTGTAATTCTTGAAAACTGTTCTAGAAAGTATCTGGCACTTGTGATTATGAAAATTTGACAGGTGTAGGAACCTAATAATTGTCTATCTGCATCAAAGATCAATATGGACAAGGAAACCAGGATATCAATTCTTCGTTCTATTTCCATCTAAATACTGAGTCAATACGGTTTTCTATACAGTACTCAGCATAACAAAACAAAAATTAAAATGCAAAATCCCAAAAGACAGGCATCTTTACATTTGTTAATTACTTTACACTAATTTGTACATTTGATATCCATTTGCAATTTTAGAAACATTATACATGCATCAGTATGTAAAATCCACCTCCCATCTGAGAAAGAGTGGAGCTATTTATCTCCATATGATGTGACATTTAAATGATAAAAACGAATAAAGTGATCTCATAGCTATACTTTTAATTGGCCTTTAATTTCTTAGCACATCACATGCCACGTAGACCAGTAATTATCTCCAATGGAGATAAATAGCATTATTTTTGAGAAAACATAATATAATTATCTCTATTTTTTTTTTCTTTTCATTTTGCCTCTCATAATCCAAAATTTATTGTTCCCAGCATTCTCCATGGAATTATTATGGTGAAGCCCTCAGTCTTCAAAGCTACTTTATACCTTAAACGAATTCTGGACCTTAAAGGGTATGATTCATATTATGTTCCCAGGAGACTACATGGTTGCTTCATTGTAAAGTTGTTGACAAGAAATTCAACAGATAACCAGCACAGAATGCCACAGCATGGAGCTCTGGCAAAAGTACTGCTCCAAAGTTAACTCACGAGCAGGTTCGAACAATAGTAATACAGCAAATTTACCTGGATGAAAAATTTCCTTCGGGAACATATGCAGTTTCCCTTTCTGCTGCAAGCTTCTGAGCCTTCTCAAAATCTTTCAGAACAGATTGGTAATCTTTTGTAAGCTTAGCATCAGCAACTTTTTTGCTGGCCTGAAATAAAAAAGATAGGTTTATCAAGTGGCGTACTCATACAAAGTGGAAGTAAACAATAACCAAGTGTACAAAAGAGAAGAATAAGAAGCTGTGCAGCCATAGTGGAAGCCTAAAAACGCCACCAGGCCCCATAAGAAGCTGCTTGGTCTGAATATATGTTTAACACAATGTAAAAGTCCAGTTGTGCTATGCTTAACACATTGTTGGTTTGGTTGATTCACTCAACTGATGGCCTAAAACTCTCCGTGACTTGTACCTAAGAACGTTTTTTAGCCCTTTTATAACTTATTTTCCATCAAATGAAGAAATAAAAAAGCAACTTTACTCGTGAATTAGAATGTTTTAACGTTCTTCTGGCCTCTCTGAGCCCTAGACGCAATTGCTTGTGACTTTTCTTTGTCATCCATTCATTGCCAATCATAGTATTTTAACAATTCCTCTAATTGGTAAAACTTAAATACTATAAAGCCAACTGCTCTAAAACTTACACTAACTTCAGTGAACCGGTCTGTTTGTCTAACTTGCTCAAGCTTCGCGGAAGTTTCTTTCACCAACTGCCCAATTTGTAGCCTAGTCTTGTGGCTGCAGTCAGTGCATTGTAGAAACTATTATTAGATTAGAAATACCACACTTACAAACACACGGATTTTCTTTTCAGAAACGAAACAACTTACTTTACTATCCATTCAAAAGTTAATTGAACCAACTATTACACAGACATTTGCATATAGTAGCTTCCAGAGCTTTGTGTTCATGACAGCAGAATTATATATCAACAAATTATTCAAACTAATATTAATTTTTTGTTTATTGAATTAACACAAAAACTTACACTGTTGATTACTGAACCATTATGCAGGTGTTTTATTTCTTATCAATTTTTTCGGAAGTACAATAAAGAATTGATTTTGTTACATAAATTATCCATTAATCATAAAATTTCTTCCACAAACCAAGCAAATTACTATGAGCTGAATAAAGTGCCTTCCCTCCAGCAAGTTTAATCTACATGACATTTCAATAAACGCCAAAACAATATAATAAAACTCACAGTTTCTGGCGCAGGTCAATAGTGTCCTTGGGAGTTCCAAGGCTGTTAACTAGGCGTCTATAGACTGCGACAGCGGTGTTGATTCGGAAGACGCCGGCAGCAAGGGCTCGAGAAGGGTCTTGTTGCAGGCTTGCATGTGATGTCAAAGCCCGGCCCGATTCAAGATCTTCAAAGCTCATATCGATATCAATAAACGATTATCGTTGCTGGAACGCCAACTAAATCTATCTATTCTCACTCAGAAAACTGTTGAAATCGGTTGAATGATTCGAAAAGGGAGGAGACGAGCCAAAGGATGGTGTACCGTGCACGTACCGGGTCGTATATGTAACGACAGAGGGAGGAAACTACTAGGCTTCTCTCTGCATTTTTAAGGGAAAATTGCAACTTCTCCCCATTTGAAGAGAAAGTTGCACGCTTAGTCCCTAACTTATAGACCAAATTTGAAACTTCGATCCTAACTTGCTTCTCCTGCAGATTCGTCTTCGATATTTCAATTCTAAAGCATCATTAATTGCTACTAGATGGATTACGTTCACTTGACATTTTTTTATTAAAATCGATTCTACTTTTATTTTTCAACTTGGTAGGGTTGTTTATCCTATATTTGATGAATCCCGTCCATTTAATTATTGAAGTGTCATTTTTTTTATTAAGTAGCAATATATTTTTTATGGTTAAAAATAAAAAGGATAAAATTGCATATTTAGATTCTTAACCTTTGTGGAAAGTTGCAACCTTCTTCCAAAAATCAAATTTCCATCACATTCTTGTCCAAAACTTTTTATAAATTAGCTAACTCCCATCACGTTTTCCTTTCATTTCTACCGTTAAATCCATGTGAGTTCCAAACATCTGTTTATTAAAAATGATAAAAAAAATCAAGTTACTTAAACTCACAGATCAAGAACTCTGAATAAAAAAGGCATTTCAAACTTTTTTTAAATAAAAAAAAAAAGGAAAAAGAGTAAAAGTTACTTTTAACTGTTCACCCGTTGATTCATATACCGCTTTGGCTGAAACATTCGAACACAAAAGCTTTTAGGAGCCATTCGATTTGTCTTCTACTTTGCTTCGCATGGTCATCAAGAAAGATGTTTCGTAGAAGTCGTAGTGAATAAGGTAATTTTTAAAACTCTTTTAACATGTTATTTATATAATATTCTTTCATGTCTAACTTGGTAGAAGGGATACTAAGAAACACTCTGTCGAAGGGGTACCAAACACTCTTTGTTGCAAGTATTGCAGAGAGCATGGACCAACTAAAAGAAGTACCATTTTTTCAACTGCAATGCGTTGATTTTATTTAGAGATAATTCAAGCTTTGTGATTCTTAAAAAGTTAGGGATGTCTTTGTAATAGTCAGATACCTCGGGCGTCTTTATTGTTTATCAATTTCCTCAATATATTAAATTAGAAAATAATATAGAAAAAAAAAAAAAATTTCTCTGCGAATCACGTGAAACAAACGTGTCCACAACGTTCTCTATCCTCTCTTGTTTCCCTTCAGTCTAATTATACCCAGTGCAATCTAAAGTCGCATTTGCGACTTTTAATTTGGAACTTTACACTCCAGACCCCCACCGTTCTTCTCTTCTCCCTAGAGCCTGCACGCCATAATTCCTCGCTCCAGTACCAACTGAAAATATCAATCTATAATCTCATCAAAATTCCACATCAAATAAATCGGTTTTGGTCTTTTTTTCTCTCCTGGTTTCGAATACTCCCGTACAAATGTCGGTTAGTAATTCTCTTCGATTTTTGTTTCATTTATATCTGAATTAATTATATTAAACATTGATTGTGCAAATGATTTATTTTAATATTACTGTTGAGGTATGATTATTTTGATTAAATTTGTGTAAACTGTAATTTATTTGTGATTCAAACACGCTGCGACATTCTTGATATATTTGTATATTGTATCGACTCGTTTTCCCGGTGTTACTGGATTAAATTGGCGTATAGATGATTTTCTGTTTAATTACTAATGCATGTGATTTTTACAGTACCGGATTTAATTGAATTACTACTGATGTAATTTTATATGAATACTGGTGTATGTCGACGTCTGGGGGGTGCATGCTTCAAGATCTACAGGTTTCTCAATAACTGTAATGGACAGTCTAGCATGTCATTAAAAATCATTTTAAAAATATATAGAGATGTTTATCCTAGTAATAAATAACACGGTGCTAGATGTGGTGTTATGGGCCTTATGGCAAAACATAATTTGTATGCGTCATAAAATAGGGTAAAAATCTTTGTCAGAATAGGTTGTATTCTAAAATTGCATCTGCAAAATGGGATAATCATTAAGATGAATGCTTGATCTTGTAACGGTTGTATTATTGCTAGATTGTTAAATTTTTCAAGAAGGCTATTATAATTGTGCATATAAAATTACCCTTAAATAAAGTCTAAACTTGCATATTAACTTAGCTCCCATTTGACAAAGCTTTTTTTTGAAAATATAAGCTGGTCAAAATTTAATTTATCCGCATATTTCATGGGCTCACAACTGTTATCCATTTTTTAACCATGGGACCTATGTCACCCACCAGATTATATTTTCAAGAAGCTTTGTCAATCAGGGGCTTAATTGCTAAGACAATAAACTTAAAGTTTTATTTTGTATTTCCACCTGAAAGTGGTTGGAGATGACGCAAAATGTTCAGTCCTGCGTAATAATCTCTTATCAAGGATTTGAAATTATAATTAGAGAAAATTCCCTTTTGTTTTTGACTCCCAGTTCAGCTTTCTGCAAATGAAAGTAAAAAATAAAACCTATTGGAAATTCAAGTTGAACTTGTATTTTCAGAGATTTTTGCATTGAATCTCTCTTTATCTTCCTTTGAGGGTAACTCTCGTTGTCATTACTATTTTCTCTGTATGAAGTTCCGTTCTCTCTCCCTTTTGTATTGTTTTCCACTTACAGCGTAATTCACAATGGCAGATAAGAACTGTGAAAGTGAGCAATGTCTCTTTAGGTGCTTCTGAACAAGATATCAAGGAGTTTTTTTCTTTCTCTGGGGAAATTGAACATGTTGGATTAAAGAGGTTGTATTCTTGGCCATTTTGTGCTGCTTTCCTCTTTTCAATTTGCTGCATTTTTTTAACTTTCCAATTGTTCGCCTTACCCTTACATCTTCATCCAAGTGATTGTAAAATTTCTGTATATCATTGCTTCATTTCATCTCTATTTTGATTTTAGTGAGAACGAGCGGGCGCAAACTGCATTTGTCACTTTCAAGGATCCTCAGGGTGCAGAAACTGCCGTTCTTCTTTCGGTATTCCTTTCAATTTCTTGAGTTATAGTTAAATCAATTAGAAACTTTTCCTTGAATTGATCTTTTATACGAGGAAAATTAACAACTAGTCTTACTGAATTATTGGCAAAGGGGAGAGTAAGAGATCCTACTTGTTGTCTTTTATAGTCAATTACTGTGTGACTATGATGGCATCCAATAAAGTTGAGTTTTAATTTTCCTGGGGATAAATATTACAAATCCCTTTAAAAAATTCTACTATATGAAAAATCCATAATATTTCATTTATCATAAGAATATCAGAATACCTGTGGTTCTTTCTTAAAGCAGAGTGGCCTCGTTGCTCTCGTTAAATGTTAGACCAATTAGTCGATTTAAGACAGTAGCATAAAGCCCAGGCAGATGACCTTGGTTCAAGTCTCCTTTTGGGGGGAGGGGTGAAAATCCTTTGATCCCCTTTTTAAAAATGAAGAAAAGACGGTAGCATAAAGTGGGTACTTTTTATAGGACCTATAAGTACTATCCACTTATCAACCACTCATTTCTTGAAAAGTAGAATAGCAAAATAAAATGAAATGCGAATGGAGGCTCGGCTGCTTCTCTTATGATTGAATATGAATTTATTTAGCAGCCTCATTCTTATTATAAATTTACAAACCCCTGACAATGTGATAGGATATTGATTTGTGTCATCTGAATTATATAACCATCTTAACTGTTGCTCTAGCTCAGCACTGATTCATCTTATTTTCACTTTGGTACCAAAAAAAATATATATTTCACGTTGAATAAGTTTTCTTGTTATTGCCTCCTGCAATGTCTCTTATAAAGATTAGCCTGTTCGGTTTTCCAGGGAGCTACCATAGTTGATCAGACAGTTACCGTAGCCCTTGAACCAGATTACGTGCTGCCGCCTACAGCTTCAGCAACAATTGCTGTATGAATTTTCAGCATTTTCTCTGAATGTTACGTCTCTTAGATAATTGTTCCTCACCAGTCTTCTGCATTGTGTCTTCAGGCAGCTGAAAACAAGAATGAAGGCGGTTCTGCATCTGTTGTCCAGAAGGCAGAAGATGTTGTAAGCAGCATGCTCGCAAAGGGTTTTATCTTGGGGAAGGATGCACTTAACAAAGCAAAAGCCTTGGACGAGAAGCACCAATTCACTTCCACTGCTTCATCCAAAGTAGTTTCATTGGACCAAAAGATCGGGTTGAGTGAGAAAATCAGCCTTGGAGCAACCATTGTCAATGATAAAGTGAAGGAAATGGACCAGAAGTTTCAGGTTTCTGAGATGACAAAGTCTGCTTTTTCAACTGCCGAGCAGACGGTTAGCAATGCTGGATCTGCCATTATGAAAAACAGATATGTTTTGACTGGTGCTTCGTGGGTTACCGGTGCTTTCAGTAGGGTTACCAAGGCTGCTGGGGAAGTCGGGCAAAGGACGATGGATAATGTAGCTGAAGAAGACGCTGGAAAAAATGCAGAAGCCAGATACGCTCACGTTCAGAGTTCTGAATCCCCCAAAGTTGCAACAATTGAAACGAAGCCCTCTTCTCCTCGGGGCTTGGTTCTTTAAAGTATGAACTATATATTTTCGACAACTCTAAGGTGGGATTCGTTTACATTCACTGGATTATTGTTCAGACTTTTGCATTCACTAGACTAGAAGTTCAGGGGATATATATTACTCATTACTCTTTGTTTTTATCTATATTGATAAATGAAATTCTCTCTGGCCTGATAAGTTGTAACTATATGAAGATTTTTATTTTTATTTTTTGCAAAATC
>CAIGRP010008148.1:0-33998 GCA_903798385.1 Fraxinus cuspidata
CAGAATTGGTAAAAGCATTTCATTAAAAAGTAAAATTACAAATCGAGCAGAAAACTAAGCATTATGTTTCACAAGCAAACAAAGGGCAGAATAGTATTACATTTGAACATAGTGATTAGGTTTGGCTACATTTGAGAAATGAATGCTTTCCGGAACAATGAAAGTCTAATTGCAGCCACGAGAAGATGGGTCATTTTCAAGTCATTGAAATGATCAACTATAATGCTTACAAGTTGGATCTTCCTGGTGAGTATAATGTTTCGGCTACTTTTAATGGATCTAATATCTCTTTCTTTGACATAGGTACAGATTCAAGGAAGAATTCGTTCGAAGAAAGAGGAGATGATATGAGCACGAAGATGATTGTGTTGAAGTCAAGTCACGTGAAAGACCCATTGATTATCAAAGGAGGTCCGATGACACAGTCGAGGACAAACCGGGTGAAAGAGGCAATGGGATTGTTTTCTCAAGCTACGATGGACGAAATGTCGAAATCAACAAGCCAAGGAACAACTTTCATGTAGGGGTCAATGGCTGAAACCAATTGGAGCATTATGTTGCGAGTAACGGAAGATGACACCTTGGCGGGCAACTATGTGGTCGCATAGAACAAATCCGGGCAAAATATTTTCAAATTTTGCGAGTTATCTAAATTAATTAGAATTCATTTTCTATGATGATTCTTGCAATACTTTCGAATTAATTCCGTTTTTAGCTAGGTTTTATGGGTTCCTTATAAATAGGACTCATTCTTTTCATTGTAACACACACATTATTTTTATTGAGAATTAATCATGAGACTTTAGCTTTCAAATCCCTTGTTCTTCATTGAATAATTACGAACTTATCAAGAATCGATTTCTTGTGGCGTTCAAATATCCGGGTTAGATTCATAAGTGTGTAATCAAGACGTCAATATATTGTCGGCGAATGTATTGGTTGCTTTGTTCATTAATTTTGGGTCGAGTCCAAAACCTCGATTTATTAGCTTTCTTGAGTTGGTTTTAATCTCGTTGGGGGATGCGTATCTACTATTGCTACGTAATACTCATCAGTTGGTATTAGAGATTGGGCTCCAAAAATCAAGGTTATATCAATNTCAACATATTGTCGGCGATTGTGTTCGTTGCTTGGTTCATTAATTTTTTGTAGAGTCCAAAACCTTGATTTATTGGCTTTCTTGAGTTGGTTCTAATCTCGTTGTGGGTTGCGTAGCTACTATTGCTACGTGGTTCTCATCATTATCCACGTGACGATGAAGTCCACAGTCAAATGGTCCCATTCCCCAAGCAAGCCAAAGATGTAAGCCCCTTTGAAAGGGAAGTGGAGGTCGATATTTCCTCAAACTATACTTCTAGCCGACCCATCGAGGCCCAGGCAGACATGGAGGACAATTTTCCCCCTTAATATGATCCAAAACATATGCCACAAATGTCTGTAAGTTTATTTAATAGAATCGGCTCTATAAAAACCAGGCGTAGGCCGTCCCGACCATCTTCTGCACCCAGAAATCGGCCACAGTCACCACCTCCTATGATTCGATAGCCAGAGAAAATGCAAGGTTATGCCCCCAGGCTGTTCCACCTAGAAAAAAGTGTCATATGAGAGAAGAAACGATGGGAGATCAGGTAGGCCCGTCTCATCTTCTACCTTGATATTTGGCTAATGAAGAAGACTCGGATGATCCACAAAGATCTTGTGACTTAGATGATGACGACGAAAATATGCCTTTTTCACAAAAAACGACGAATGCCCCTATCCCTACTCACTATGTGCCACAAAAAATATCAAAGTATGATGGAAGAGGGGACCAAGCCAAACACCTAAATAGTTACAAAACGTACATGAGCCTGAGAGGTGCAACCCCTACCGTTAAGTGTCGAGCCTTCCACTTAACTTTGAGCGGAGTAGTAAAAATTTGGTATAGTAGGTTGCCCCCATGGAGTATTCGGAGTTAGCCAGAGTTTAAGAGTATGTTTCTAAAGAGGTTGGTTGTGAGCAAAGAAGGAGAAGCTCCCATCCGACTTCTCCAGGACATGAGACAATAGCTTCGAGAGATGTTAAAAAGTTCTCTAGCCCACTTTACTGATGAAATAACATACTGCGTTCCGTCACTAACCGTGAGGCACTGTCCTCATTACAGGGCGGTTTGAACATGAACACCCTATTCTGGTGGGATGTGCAGAATCAAGACCCCACCAACTACGATGCCTTGCTGGAAATGATAAGATATGAGATCATCAACGAGAAATTAATTGACCACGAAAATAGAGCCAGCAAGGGTTTTCAACTTCTACAGAGACAGCACGGGAGAGGACCAACCCCTCTTCTAATGGACCACCAATAGAGCTAGGCCAGAAATGAAATGACTCCCAACTCTAGACAATCACTCTTCGTGGCCACATTAAATGTCGTGCCCATGCTGTCTTACGAGGATATGGCACCTAAAATCGAGCGGTTGATTGAATCTGGATAGAGGACTCCCCAAAGAGAAAGAGGTCAAGGGCGGGGTTCGATACCTGGAAATAGACCAAACACCCTTCAATATTGTACTTACGACCATTCTTATAGTCATGATACGCTGGACTGTGGGGATATAGCCCAACATCCTTGACAGATGAATACTCAGAGCATCCAAAGAAATGTTTGCCCTTCAAGGACATGCCCCTACCAAGGAAAGATCACTTACCGAGACGTGAAGAGGTAACTCCCCATCGGGAGCCATCCCCAGGACAAAGGAGGGATCGCGATAGAGAAGGACCTAGGAAAGGGCAACAGTAACTTAGGAATCCTCCGACTAATGCGGAAGGTGCTCCAATCCATGAGATTGATACAATTTTTGGAGAACTCTATGTGGGGGTGAGATACGGAATTCCTAAAGGAATTACGCAAGAGAAGTTAAGGTTCTCCCAATGACCAGCTATATAGTAGACATTAGTTCACAAGGGAGGCCATTACCACTCATATCTTTCACTCAGGCCGACATCGAGGGAATACATTATCCTCCATTGTGATGTCCCTGTGGTAAGAACTGTTGTAGCTCGAAATAGGTTAAAGAGGATGCTGGTAGATAATGGCAGCTTCGTCAACATCCTCTTTAGAGACATTTTTAACAAAATGATTGTTGACCCGAAGTAACTCACATCGTGATCCGCCTATACGTCTTTATTGGAAATAGCATCATCCCAAGGGAAAAAAATAACACTTGCCATGGAAATGGGTGAGCCACCCCATGCAGCCTTAAACTTCATGGCATTCTTGATAGTAAACAGTAGATCATCTTACCATGGGACGCTAGGTAGAGCTGCTTGAAAGACATGGTCCATCACCTCCATTCATCACCTATGTATGAAGTTTACTACTAAGCAGGGGATTGCTACTATAATGGGTGACCAAAGAAGGGCACGAGAATTCTACTTGAAGGGAAAATTAAAAGATTATCTATGAAAAAATCTTGATGTTTTTGCTTGGAGGCACAGGGATATGATAGGCAATGATCCAAAAGTCAATTGTCACTACCTCAAAGTTGATCTTAAGGTTGCTCCACACGGACAAAAAAAGAGGGCTCTGAACCCAAAAAGATATGAGGCCGTTACGGAAGAAGTACAAAAGTTAATAAAGAATGCTTTCATCAGCGAGGCCGTCTGCCCAAGGTGGGTTTCAAACCTGGTATTAGTGAAGAAGCATAGCGGTAAATGGAGGGTGTTCATCGACTTCTCCAACTTTAACCAAGCTTGCCCTGAAGACAACTTTCCCCTTTAAAGGATCGACCAACTAGTGGATTCCACCACTTGGCAGGAGCTTTGAGTTTTATGAATGCTTACTGAGGCTAAAATCAGATTCCTATGCAGCCGATAGAAGAAAAAAATACCTCTTTCATCATTGATAGAGGCCTCTATTACTACAAATGATGCCCTTCGGGTTAAAAAATGTTGGTGTAACATATTAAGGGCCTGTCAAGAAAATATTTTCCAACCTCATTGGTAACATAATGGAAGCCTACATGGATGACATGTTGGTGAAAATTTTGAAAGCAAATGACCATGTAAGTCACTTAAGCGAAGCTTTCCAATTCTTTGAAGGTAAAGGATGAGGTTGAACCCCTCAAATGTGCATTTGGGGTGTATGGTCTCAACCAAAGGGGAATAGAGGCTAATCCAGAGAAATTCGGGTCTTGGTTGAAATGAGGTTACCACAGCGACCAAAAGTGGTGCAAAGTCTAACTCGGTATATAACGACTCTCAGTCATTTCATATCGAAAGCCACCGATAAATTCCTCCCTTTTTTTCAAAATCTTGAAGAGAGGTAAGAAGTTGGAATAGACTAATGAGTGTGAAGAGACCTTCCAGGGATTGAAAAAACTCCTTGGATAGGCCTTCCTGCTCTTTAAACCCAAATCTTGAGAGGTTCTACAACTCTTTTTGGTTGTTTCTAATGAAGTCATTAGTGCAGTTCTCACAAGAGAGAAAGATGCCCTTCAACTACCTATCTATTATGTGAGTAAGGTGCTTTTAGTGGCTGAAATCTGCTACCCTGACATGGAAAAATTAGCCTTAGCACTGATCACTACCTCCAGGAAATTAAGGTTACATTTTCTGGCTCACACAATATGCGTACTGACGAATTTCCCCCTAGGTAACTGATTCAAAAACCCGATGCCTCAGGAAGGTTGTTAAATTGGGCTGTTGAACTTAGTGAATTCGATTTGTTTATAAAATAAGATCGACCATCAAAGGTCAGGCCCTTGCAGATTTTGTTGCGGAATTCGCCAATGTCCTGGAGATGGAAGAAATGATGGAACCTACAGAATCTCTCACTTGGAGTTTGTTTATATATGGTTCATCCAAGGAAATAGGCTCAGGCACAGGCGTGATCCTAGTTAGCCCCGAGGGCCACAAGTTCAACTACGTAGTAAGGTTCGGGTTTAAAGGCACCAATAACATGGCTGAATATGAGGCACATTTGGCCGGCCTAAGGATGGTAAAAGAGATGCAAGTGAATGGGCTACTCAGTAATAGTAATTCACAGTTGGTAGTTAGCCAGGTTAATGGGAGTTTCACAGCAAGGGACAAATGCATTGTTGTGTACCTCAAGTTGGTGATTGTCCCTTCCTACAATTCGAGAAATTCGAGCTTGCCCACATTTCTCGTATTGAGAACACCCACGCCGACATTCTGGCCAAGTTGGCTAGTAGCAAAGATTCAGAGTTATTGACGATAGTGCCAATCGAGCACCTCTCATAACCTTCTACTACTAAGCTTAAACAAATTATGTAGATAGAAGGGATGCCAATTTGGATGTAACACACAAGGGCCTTCCTTAAGGATCAGATTCTTCCACACAACAAAGAATAGGCCTATAAGCTTGGGAGGAAAGCAGCCCACTTTGTATTCCAAGATGAGGTTCTTTACAAGAGAGGTTTTTCCCTCCCCTTTCTCCAATGTGTCGGAGAGGAGGAAGCAACCTACGTCCTTCATGAAATCCATGAGTGAGTGTGTGGCAATCATACTGGAGGACTTTCATTGGCATAAAAAGTTTTACGGCAAGGGTACTATTAGCGCACATTGAAAAAAGATGCAATTCCATTTGCACGAAGGTGTGATAAATGTCAACGATTCTCCCTCGTCCAGAGATAGTGCTCCCAGGAGCTAATAGTAGCATCCAGCCTGGCCATTTGCCAAATGGGGTATCGACCTTATAGTCCTTTTACCTTAGGAAATGGGTAGTGCAATCTTTGCCATTGTCTCCATCGATTACTTCACAAAATGGATTGAAGCTGAACCTTTGGCCAAGATTACAAAGGCCAACACTTCCAAGTTCTTATGGAAAAATAACATATGGTGGTTTGGAATTCCCCATTCGATTGTCTGATAATAGGCATCAATTTGACAACAAAAAGGCCAGGGACTTGTGCGAAGTGCTCAAAATAAAAAATCATTTCTCAACACCTTACCATCCTTAAGTGAACGGACAAGTGGAGGCTGTCAATAAGACCATCAAGTATACGTTGAAGAAAAAGCTTGATACCTCCAAGGGAGCATGGGTGGATGAACTACCATATGTATTGTGGGCAATCCGGACTATGAGTCGAACCTTGATGGAGAAACCCTCAATGGTTTATGGTACAAAAGCAATGAGCCCAGTGGAAGTTAGTTTACCCTCTCGATTGCGATTCAACGAGATAACATAAGATGAGCTAAGAAAATATGAGCTTGATTTTCTCGATGAAAGGATGGATGAATCCCAAGTAAAACTGGCCTTGTACCAAAGGAAGATGACCCGCTACTACAATGCTAAAACTAAGAAAAGGTCCTTCTGGGTAAATGACCTCGTGCTTCGAAAAGTCTTCATATCCTCCAAGGAACCAAGAGTTTAGGACCATATTAGGAAAGACAATATTGTATTAAATTAGAGCTTCGATCAAGTACTTATTGGATAGTAGACCTGAATGGAAAAATACAGCCTTGCCCATGGAACATAGAGCATCTAAGAATATACTACAAGTAAACAAGACATACGACTGGATGAACCCTCATAATCCTTGTAAATCTTTTAAAATGATTCAATAAAAGTATATTGTCGTTATTACGTTTAAAAAACACGAGCATCCCATGAAGAAGCTAAACGTCATGGGAGAAGCCTCTTCATAGATGAATCATCAACCATGTATTGACGCGTGGGCACCTAAGATGAGAGTATCAGATTCCAAAAGGGATTACCTAATTTACCCTCCGAGGCGGACATCACAAGCCTCTCACGATGAAATTGAATATCATGGGAGAAGCCTCTATATGGATGAACCATCTACCATGTCAATAAGCATGG
Source organism: Fraxinus cuspidata (assembly GCA_903798385.1). Classification (NCBI taxonomy): domain Eukaryota; kingdom Viridiplantae; phylum Streptophyta; class Magnoliopsida; order Lamiales; family Oleaceae; genus Fraxinus; species Fraxinus cuspidata. The sequence goes on from CAIGRP010008148.1 coordinate 6,826, forward strand.
ACGCCTCGGAGGAGAGGATTAGATCCTGAAAGGGATTACTTCATTTGCTCTCTGAGGCGAACAACACAAGCCTCTCATGACGAACCTAAACGTCATAGGAGAAGCTTCTACATGGATGAACCATCCACGATGTATTGAAGCATGGGTGCCTCGGAGGAGAGGATGAGATCCCAAAACGGATTACCTCATTTGTCCTCCGAGGTGGACAGCACAAGCCTCCTGTGACAAAGCTGAATGCCATGGAAGAAGTTATGTATCAAGGCCTGAAAAAGTAATTTACTTGAAAGATATGTACCTCATGGAGATCCCAAAACTTTGAAGTTAATTTATTTTTGAAGGTTATTGTGATTACTTTAATTTTGCCTCCAAGGCATGTTGTTGAAGTTATATACTTTACAAAGGTCCTAATACTTAAGTTTTGAATCTTATTGCAAGTCATTGTCTAAAAGGTTATTTATTGACGTCCCAACACTTAGAAAATTCAAACAAGCTCTAGAAACAGGAATTTCATTAAACGAAGAAACTTTTACATTGGTGGGCCTTAGCCAGTACATCACAAAAAGAAAAATAAAAAAAATCCTATATTATGATGGCGGTGGCATGGAGTCTGATGCCTCCATGGTAGGTGCTTCAATAGTTGGATCTCCTTGGTCTGAAGCTTCATCCACCACAGGTTCTCTTATTCTGCTTTCACTGCATCATCAGCTAGGTCTAAGGCACTTCTTCCAAAAACTCTACTTTCAGATCAAAAGCATTGGTAATGTAGTTCTTCACTGCCTCCTTACTTGCTTCTTGAGCATCAGCATTGGCCTGCTCAGCCTCCTTCACGTAATGCCTTATTTGGGTCTCCAGAAACCATCAGTGTCCTTGAGCCCATCATTTTCCAAGTTTCAACCCTTTTGGTCAAGAAAGCAACTTCACATTGGATGTCCTAGTAAATGTTCGAATTGGAAAACAGTTATTTGTATTAAAGTTGTCCCTTTGAGTTATCTTTACAAACCAGTTTGAATCGCCTCAATCGAATATTGAGAAAGAAAGTTCTGATAAAAATACTAAATGAAGTGTAGCGGCGCCACCATTATTGCGCCGAAGCGCCCCCAATCTATCTTTGTAGCGCCACTCCCACTACAAGAAAAATTGCATCTAGCAACCAAACTTGTTGATCACTATATGTATTTCTTGGTTGCTGGATGTCCTTTGTGACCAAATATTTTTGGTCGATTAATGGTCGCAAAATCACCGTTGGTAAATATCTTCAGCAACCACTATAGTTGGTTGCGACATGGTTTGATTTTTGGTGGCTGATAAAAGGAAAAATTGGTTGGTTTACTATCGCCGAATGTCTTTCACGACCAATATGGGTGGTTGTTGAGTGTTATATATTTAGCGACCAACATGGTCGGTGAAAGGATTATATTTTGGTTGCTCATAATTGTTTAAACTTAGTTGATTATACCCTTTCACGACCAAACGTTGGTCGGTAAATAGGTTAGGAAAACATATATTTTCACTAACAACAACCAATAATTGGTTGGTGAAGATAATGAAATAGTGGCCAACCTATGGTAGGTGAATATTACTACCTTTCTTGGACTAATCATCGGTCAGTAAACATTGATAACTTTAGTGACCAATCATTTGTTGTTGAAGGACAATGTATGCATCAACAACTAAAATCTTGGTCGGTGAATGACAATAATTTTTTTTCCTTATTTTCCAGTGACCATAATTTGGTTGTAGAATAAATATTATCAACCAATATGTGGTTTCTTTACGTATGTATCAATGCTTTTATAATTAATATTTTTTGTTCCTGCTAATAATTTGTCCAATATTTCAATTTTGAACATGCACAATTACTAAATTTGTAATATCTAAAATCAATAAAATATTAAATTCAACAAAAATATATGTCGCTGCAGAAGAAAATTGTACTACACGGATAACAAGTACTAATAGTCGAAGTATAATCATAAATGTCTAATATTTGACCATGAAAATATAAATTGTAACTTCAAAAATGTAATCACAGTACTACAGCACTAACTGATGGCAGCAGTGGATGTGATGGAGGCGGATCATTGGTCGGTTCTATAGGAGGATGCTGTCTCATATCCATTTGTGCAACAAGGCTCTGTGCCTATTGTTCGAGACTTGTGTAAGCTCACTAATAGTTTTATCCTTCTCTTTATCTCGTTGGGTAAGAATTTCCAACTGTTGCATCAATTTATGAGGAGCAGTGACAGGGTTTCTATATGACTTGCGCGGAGCAGGTCCATTCCCAGAAATAGTCCCAGCACTCTTACCAAGAACTTGAGCACATCCATGACAGATGCTTCATCTTCTAATTCTGCCTGTGATTGTTGTAACTCCACCATATCTTTATGTCATACAATATCAAAAAGTTGTTAAAGTAAATAAAATTAATTTTAAGATATTTGTCTAATATGTGATATATCTTACATCCAACTCAGTTAGTTGGTTATCCCATCCTTTCGATGTGGAATGCGTCCTCCTAAACAATTCAATATGTCCAGCTAATTCTTCCTTTGTACTCTAAAAAAGGTGGAGAAAAGGTCATAATACAGTCAAATTAGCAACATATTGTTGATTACCTCAACATAATTAGACTTCAGTATTGTATAGTATAGTCAAGGTCCCAGCTTCTGTAGTTGAAGATCAACAAGAGGTCATCTCAACCAACATCTAACCTACATCATCACACTTTAGAATGTATCCGGGAATATAATGTTACTATGAGACCCCTCACTATATTGTTTGACGGCCTTAGGAACTGAAACATATCCAGCAGCATTTCAAAAACATTCTAATGATAGTCAAGGGATGGAAAACGTGTTAATACTCCTTCTAGAAGTCAACCAACTTTCTAATGACAATGTTGTTTTTACTAAATCAGGTTATTTCAAACAATTAACTCTGAAAATTTCTATTGTATTAAACATGACTAACCGCAACAAATATTTTTACTAAATTCATCATTTTCAAAAATCAAGTCTACTTTTGGAATATGCATTCTATGAAGGGCACTTAGAAGTTAAAATAGCAAAGTAAAATTATACACGAAATAATTAAGTCAGATCAACAAAAAGACAGTTAATTATTCCAATTTCAACTATAGGAAGCATATTTTAAAAATTAAAGGAAGCCTCATACGCAAGCCTAAACTAGAAAAAAAAAACATATTTCATCATCTAAGTCCAATGGGTTATTCTAGCGTAGTGAGCAACGATAAGTGGACTCCCGACATATTAACAACAATTAATAAAACCCTTTCAGCTTAAGAAAATTGAATGCTATTTAACCAGTCAACTTTAATCGTTTAATAAGCTAAACTAATACTCACTCTAGAAGCCAACATGTTTAACAAAAATTATTTATTAAAAGTGCAAGAGATTATGCCTATTGAATTACCGGTGCTTCCCTAGTCGCGGTAAGTGATCTAGTCCCTCCATGGCGATTATAATGAATCTTCGAACGATTGTGTTTCCTTGCTACAGATTGTTTCTTAAAACCAACAATAATATCGTAAAGTGAGTAATTTGGCATTTCATTCATTCTGCTTTAATTAACAATATTGTAAAGTAGTATAATCATACCAGAAACTTATCACTTTCAAAGTGTGCAGACATCCATTCTCGGTCCCCTTGTTATTTAACAGTTGATGGCTTACATCGTAGTGGATCTTTTCCTTCCAATTTTAATTGTTTATATTTTTTATTACATGCGCTTCTGTGTTCTTTGTTTCTCTCACGACAATGTCTTTCAACAATTTCAACCATTTGATGATCGATCATTTAAATCAACATCGGATTTTCCCTGAACATAGAGAAAATAAGATTTTAGTGATTATAGTATTAAACATAATCCAAATTAATTACAAAATTTACTTACAAGAAGGCGATTATATACTAATTCTCTATCATGAGGAACTGCTACACTCCAACCCGTCAAGCATTGCAAAACAACATTTCGCATGATGATAACAAATCTCATTGGCAAATAGCGAGGATGTCTCACCAAAGGTATGCATATCTCCTTTTTTGGCTTGTACAACTAATTTTTTCTTACTTGCATCCATTATTCTCTGTGATGCCAAACCACTACTAATTCCTCGCTTTTTATATGAAGAGAACCTAAAAGATATTTAAAGATAATTAATATTGATGAATAGGATGAATCAGTCCACAATATATTAAAAATCATTAAATACATACCATTGGATGCTTCTTGCTCAGCAGTATCCCAAAATCAGTAGGATCTACACCAGATTGAGTTGTCCTGTTTATACCTGATTGAGCTGTAAAAGGTGTTCAAATAGGAATGTGTGATTGAGATGGGCTCTCATAGATAGCGTTTGGAGGAGTGGAAGATTTTATGGGTAACACGTGCTTCGACTTTCTTTTTGGTGGCATCTGTATGTGTATTAAGAAAATAGGAAAAGCAAACACGGTGAAGCAATAAATACATATTATTATTAAACTCTACAACATTAATTACTTGTATATCAGCAAACAACTTTAGAAAACCAAATTTCTTAAAAAATTGAACCTACAAATACAAACTGATGACTCCGAACAACTCGGATAAAACATTTCTTGCATCGGTCTAGCTGTGGTTAGAGGTCAAACATATTACAGCAGTGAGGGAATATTACTTCTAAAAAAATCTTATCCCTTGACCAACCCTGTTACAACTACGTTAGCCATGGCAAATGAGTTATTTAGTAAACAGGTATGCAATGAACAATTATTCAAATGAGTCTGAATCATCACTGCCTTCACTATCTAACAATGGTTCATCTTCACTTTCTATATCACTAAGACTACTGGCAATTGTATCTTCATTCACTTCTTCATCTTGCAATATTACTTGTGTTAACTGAACATCTTCTCGATTAAGCTGCTCAACGTCCATTGATTTGAATGTTATCTCAACATCTTTTGAACTTCTTTCTTGATAAACTTCACTTTCACCATGCTCATTTTATAATGGCGATGATGGAAATTTTGAACCACTTTCCAATTTTGACCCATTTTATAATCATCCACGGAGAACACTTGACAAGCTTGTCTAGCTAGCACACAAGGTTCATTCTCGTACCAATGTGCACTTACGTTGATGCTCGTGATGCCAATGTCTATGTGTATATTTTTTCTACCTACATTTGTGTCATACCAAGTGCACTTAAAAAGTTCAACCTTGTGGTAAAAAATGTAATTCAGTTCAAGAATCACCTCAATTAGCCCATAGTAGTCACAAGATTCACCTTCAACCCAAATGCCACAATTTTGTGTGACACGTCCAGCATCATGTAGTTTGGTGCGATACCTAACTCCATTTACATCACATGCACGGTTTTTATTATATAATCAGGTCCACATGCTAGTACATACAACTTGTTGCTTACATTAGGATCCTTGCATAAATACGACGACTTGATATGTGAAAATGCATGTAAAACAATTAAGAGGGTACATAATACTATATTTGACGAAAAAACACAAAACATTGGGCCTAGTAAAAATTTACTTTTTCTTTAAACCAACCTAAAAATTCTTTCTCGCATATTTCATTAATGTTAATGTCACCTCTATTTTGCAATAGTTCAGTGTGCTCACAGTAATTATGATATAATTAGTATTATCATGTACTAACTTATAATAATGTTATAGGTATTATATGGAAAGTTCATTACGTTATGTAAGGTTCCAACTCCATGCAATTATAAAGAATGTACCAATGAGCCTTATTCATTTCATCATGTGATAGCTCAAGGTATTCAATGCTCCCAAATGGCATTGCTGGTTGAGTGAAAATCGACAAAGTTGAGTGATTTTGCTTATCATAGCCTCCAGTACGTTCTGGTGTGTTAAATTGAGTTTCAATATCACGAAGGTACATCAAATAGTAATTCAATGCCTCCTTATTGACATATCCCTCAGCAATTGAACCTTCCGGACGAGCTTTGTTTTCATATATTTTTTCAATGTTCCCATAGCTCTAAAATTAAATTAAATAGCCATAAATGTGGATACATACATATTTGTGAAGACGATATCTTAAAACTATTGATATTACCTTTCAAATGGATACATTCAACGAAAGTATGCACTGGTCCAGCCATCTTCGCTTGATACGGTAAATGGACTACTAAATGTACCATGATATCGAAGAAGGCAGGAGGAAATATTTTTTCCAACTTGCACAATGTAAGTACAATCCCATCTTGCATAGCATCTAATTCTGAAACAGAAAGCTTCCGATCACAAATTTCTTGGAAGAACATGGCTAACTTAGTAATTGTAGCACTGACCTTCTTATTGACATAAGGTCTTATACCTATTGGAAAAAGCCGTTGGAATAGAACATGACAATCATGACTTTTCAAACACGTGATCTTAGCATACTTGGCATTCACATTCTTTGAAATATTTTATAGCAAATCCATCTGGAAATTGGACAGATTTTATAAACTTACAAAACTCTCTTTTTTCATCCAATATCATCAAATAACATCCTATTGGCTTCAAAACTCGATTACCATGATATTGCAAATGCAAATGCTTTCTGATACCCAAGTCCTCTAAATCCATACGTGCCTCAATAGTATCTTTTGTTTTACCCTCAATACCCAACATTGTTCCAACGACATTTTCACAAATATTTTTCTCAATGTGTATCACATCCAAGATATGTCTTATTTTCAACTCAAGCCAATAAGCAAGTTCAAAAAAAATACTTTTCTTTGTCCAATTCAATTCACACGAATCACGTTTTCTCTTCCTATCAACATTGTCAGGATGTTTTCCTAGTTTTCCCTCTCTTACTCTATCCAATTGTTGTAATATTTCAACTACTGTAAAGTTTCTTGGAGCTGGTCTCTGCTCGGAGTTTTCATCTAATTGTATATTATTCCTCCATGCATGACGTATTGGTAAATATCGTCGAGGCCCCATGTAACAGATCTTGTTTCTCAATAGTTGTGAAGATGTGTCTTCAGACATACAGGAGATCCTTTGTAGCCCTTCGTACTTCATCCAGACACTGTCCCGTATGCTGGAAAATCATGTGTCGTCCATAACACTGCTGCATGCATTCTTAAATTTTCATTTTTTTTTACATAAGTCATGACACCTTTATCCTATAAATCTTTTACTCATGAATTAAAGGTCTTAGATACACATCAATATCCTTTCCGGATGCCTGTAGACCGGGTATCAATAACGATATGAAAAAATTATCTTTCATACACATCCATGATGGCATATTATTTGGAACCAATATCACTGGCCACATACTGTATCCGGTGCTCGTGTTACTAAAAGGGTTAATCTATCATTAGTAGGACCTAAATGAATGTTTTGAGATTCTGCAGAGAATGTTGGAAGCTTTTCATCAAAGTGCTTCCATGCTTCTCCATCCGTTGGATGCTTCAACACGCCTTCTTTGTTAGGACGCTTCTCTTTATGCGATCTCATATCAGCAGCAGTATGTCGAGACTTAAACAGTCGTTATAATCTTGAAGTGATAGGAAAATATCGTAAGACCTTATGAGGAATACGTTTACCCTTAACATTTTGAAATTTGTAACGTGGTTTAGCACATACACGACATGTATCCAAATCTTTATTCTCCTTCCAAAATAGTGCACAATCCCACTTACATGCGTCAATCTACTCATATCCTAAACCAAGTTCTCGTAACATACGTCTCACTTTGTATAGTGATTTTCCAATCTTAGTTCCTTCTGGAAATGCTTCCCTTAATAATTGAAGTAACTTACCAAATGACTTGTTACTCCAATGATTTAACACATTAATATGCATGAACTTCACTATAAATGTCAATACAGAAAATTTGGTACAACCAGGATATAACTTTTTTTTCAGCTTGCCGAAATACGTCTGAAAAATCTTCTGTAAATGTATTTTGTTCATTAGGAAAACCATCTCCAATAACATCAAAATGCATTCCCCCTGTAGCATCTTGCAATGCTATTATCGTATCATCATCTTCCTCATCTTCCACATCATCTTGGATGTCCTCTGAATCATCATCAACACCATTCACTATCAATGGTTCTCCATGGAAAATCCAATTTTGATAGTCCTGAGAAAATCTTCTCTCCTATAAAATGCCGCTTAACCACATCAATATTTTGAACATACACATTACGATGGTGCTGACAGGACAATGAGTCTTGTTATCATTGTCCAAATGAATTTTTGCCAGTTTGATGAATGATTTAACACCATTAGTGTATTCATGTGACAACTTATCTTGACACAATATCCAACTTTTATTCATGTTGATACCAGAATTAACTTAACTGAAATAGAAAAATTAACACGGAGAGAAATGAGAAAGAACGAGATGTACCTAAAAGAAAAATACACACGTTTTTGCCATAATATTTATCACAACTACAAGTGTTTTTTTTTTTTTTTTTAATTGAGGACTTGCAGGGAAAAGTGGGAAGAATGAAGATAACATATGATTTGCATAGAACAAATTGTTCCTAAACAATAGTTTTATAAAATGAAATGTCTTTTTTTTTTCTATGTTGACACCAATACTCAAAATAAAAGAAGATAATGGATCAAACCGAAGTAAAACTCTCCTAAAGCTGAATTCAAATAAAAAATTATGAATCTTCCATCGTCATTCAAAATTTACAATCAAGGTAATATAAATACACAATCATGGAAACAAGGCTAAGAAAATACTATTAAAAAATTCTTTCAAAAACCAATACAAATGATTGAAAAATAATGAGTAAAAGAAGTCGATTTTATGTATCGAGAAAAGAGGTAATATTGGAGAAGGAGAGAGATTGCCGACGGTGTGTGTCAAACTCTACAACAGGTAATTGTGGTCTGTTCACATACAGCGGCAGCGGCAGTGGTAGTGAGTCCGTTCAGAACTTATAGCAGCGGCTTGAAGAAGAAAGGTAGATAAGGGTTGAATTTTTATGGGTATTGACAATTTTATTTATTTTGTAAATCAATTCTAATTGGGCTAAGATTTTAAGCCCATGTTTAATGAAGATTAAAATTGGATTTTTAACAAAGTTTGAAAAATGTATAATTGAGTAAGTTGTGGGATCTATAAATATATGGTTAAAATTAACTGATTTTGGGCCAATCCCGAACCGCTAATTTTGAATCAAAAGAACCGATAACGGTCAGTGGTGCCAAATCTATTTAATTTCAGTTTTTTTTTTTTTGGTTGGGATTGCAGCTAACCTAATTCAATTAGTAAATGACGATGTGTTTATTTCATGGTAAAATACTTTAAAACTACATAAACATGGTCGCGGTCTGTTTATTTCACTAGAAAATGCCAAAATCATTTTAAAAAGTGGAAATTTATTGCTCCAGACCATGGCATCATGGTTACAGAAGATTAGGTTCAGGGACCATTCAGTGGTCGCTGGAATGGAGTGGTATACTGCAACCATCACTATTGATCGCTAAAAAAGGCCAAAACCAATCGAAAAAGCGGGATTTTATTGCGCCAAATGTTTTGGCGACGATGACAATAGTGGTTGCAGACAACTAGGTTCAGGGATCATTTCTTGGTCGTTGGAGTGGAGTGGTATTCTGCAACCGTCGCTATTGATTGCTAGAAAATGCCAAAAAGTGGGATTTTATTGTGCCAAATGTTTTTACGACCATAACATCGGTGGTTGCAGATGATTAGGTTCAAGGACCGTTCAGTGGTCGCTAGAGTGGAGTGGTATTCTACAATCATCACTATTGGCCGCTAGAAAATGCCAAAACCTATTTAGAAAAAAGTGGGATTTTATTTTGTCAAATGTTTAGCGACCACGACATCAATGGTTGTAGACGATTAGGTTCAAGGACCATTCAGTGGTCGCTAGAGAAGTTTTCATATGTGGGAAAATTTTTGCTCTTTTTTCGTAAAACCTTTACCAACCAATCAAATGTATGGTTCCTAATTCTCTAAATCTGTGACCAAACATTAGTCGCAATAGAACATAGCAATATTATTCCAATTTTACTAGACCAAAACCTATAGCAACCATGTTTTATTGGTCGTTAAACCTTTGGTCGATGGAGCCCATTTTTTTGAAGTGTCCCATGGCGCTGAGGCGCCACCTGGGTGCATCTAGGGCTGCTTTTTGTCCGTTTTGAAGCCCATAAATCCTTAAATTTCACATAAACGTGGGAAGGAATATAAATACAAAAATTTCACACAATTTGAAGGGCTTCTGAACATTGAGAAAACAAGGATAAAACTACAGATTGAAGAGCACAATTCAAAGGAGGAAAACATCAAGGAATTCAAGTTTTAAAGCATTAATTGGAAGAGGAAAAAGAACTTGGTGCAAGATTAATTTCTTTTTCTAAATCTTTATTCAAAATCCGGTGATATATTCGATAACAACTTCTTGTTTTTCTTCTTCATTTATTATGAGCAGCTAAACTTTATATTAGGGCGAACGATGTAATCTACTTGAAACCTTTTATGTCTTTTATTCAATATTCATGTTATTTTATCATACATGTGTTGATTTTGCTATGAGATTAATGCATTAAATTATTTGATCACTAATTTGATAACTTTGTAAATCTTTTACGAATCAAGACGTGAATTAGAGATTTAGACCATATTGTAAAATTCGGTATATTAGTATAACATGTAGAGATAACTATACTAAATACTGCGATTATCAAATGAATTAGAACTAATATTTTGTTTAAGTGATGTAGATTTGGATAGAGATATGTGATTGAATTAGTTAAATAGGCTCCATGAGAACTCTAGAGGAGTAAATTGAATATCACAAAAGAATTCGATTGAACACTATATTAGGCTCTTACATCTTGAATTAACACTTAAAGGTGAACAATATGTGAAATTGTTCGTCCCTAATTTCCATCTAATATTCGAATTATCAATCAATCCTTGTGTGCATTTTAATTAATTCTCATTGTCGTCAACACATAATTATTTGTTTACTTTTATCAAATAGAAGTTAGAAAAATTTAATTAAGTTATATAGCATAGTTCTCTTGGGAACTATAATCCGGACTTAAAGATCCTCTATATTACTTGTTACGATATCGTACACTTGCGATAGAAAAAGTGCCACAAGTTCAACGGAAAATGGTGGAACTTATCTATTTTGGTAGCTTTTACTCAATACTATGTATTGCCTGCTATACACTGCGTTTTATCATTATGAGCATGCTTGGCTTAGCTCAACAAATCCTCATACATAATTAAGCTATTCTCTAAAAATAGTTAATTTAAAAAATTGGGTTGTATTTAGTAATTAAATTTTGTAACTCTTCCAATATGTTCATTTGTATAGACATACATACACTTCCATCGTATATATGAGTAGCTATGATCCCTATTCTTAAACAGTTGCAGATAAAAGAAAATATAGAAATGGCAGTTGTTGAAAAATGGTGGTTGCATTTTAATTTGTAGCAACCAAATCAACATAGCATAAGACCTTAAGAAATGCATAAAATAGTTCTGGATATTGTAAGAATTGCTGACATCAGGCCTTAAGGTCCTTATCAGTGCATCTCAATATTTTGAACAATATAAAAAGTGAGTTACTATTCTTAAATAATTCTATATTTTTATGAGTAAAGTTTCACCATACTGGATATTGAATATATTGAAGTTAAGTAGTTGATAGAGGCATGCTGATTTGGATAGCGTAAATCCAGAACGAGATTCTTTTAATTTGTAAATAACTAAGTAACTTGTCATTCATAAATCATCCATTATTTTATAACTTTTTAGATAATATCTTGGGGTTTAGGTAGATGTGTAATGTATTGTGATTTAAATGGTCCAAGAGAAGATATTTAGAAATATATGTATGTATTCTATTACCCTCATCTATTTAGAAGGTACAGCCAATTATTAGTATCTTTATTTTCCATAAATGTTGAGAAATGTTACAAACTAAACAACACAGAGATTCTATTGAATTAATAAACTAGATTCATTTCTAGAATAATCCATAAATACCTAGATTAATGTTAGAATGTTTTAATGCATGAATCAACAAGAGTACATGTATGTTCATTGGTGTTATTCATGTACTTATGTAGAGGGAAAGTATGCAATTAAATATTGATATACATGTACTAGACTAGGGTCATGTTAGGAAAATCCGTAATCTAGCCATCTGAAAATTAAGTCAAGTTGAAGTGATAATAAAATCACATATGTTTCCTCCACCAATTTTTCGTGAGTTTGAGTGTTGAATGAATTTATGCTCTCCAATTTCTAACAAATTGTTATTAGAGCCGCCTGTGTTTGGAGATAATTGAAGAAAATATGATGAATGGAACTCCATTTCAAGTTCCACCACTCACCAAAGAAAATTATGATAATTGATGCATTCGTATGAAAGCTTTGCTTGGAGCCTATGATGTCTAGGAACCTGTAGCCCAAGGTATCATAGTAGAAGATGCAGATGCAGCCACCATGAAGAAAGATCAAAAGGCACTATCTCTCATTTATCAAAGTTTAGATGAAAGATGTTTGAGAAGGTTTCTAGAGCAACCACTTCCAAGGCAGCGTGGGATATTCTTCAAGATTCTTTTGAAGGAGTTGATAAATGAAGAAGGTACTTCTCCAAACATTAAGAGGCAAATTCGAATCCCTACAAAATGAAGGAATCCGAATATATTTCAGATTACATTTCAAGAGTTTTGGCTATTGTCAACCAAATGAGACATGGAGATGACATGAAGAATGATCGGATAATTGGAAAAATTCTACAATCCTTACATCAACGATTCAATTATGTTGTCATTTCCATTGAAGAGTCCAAGGATTTGGGCACCATGACCATTGAGGAGCTTGTTGGATCTTTGCAAGCTCATGAAGAACGACTGAAGAAACCGAAGCAAGAATCTGTAGAGAAAGCTTTGTAAGCAAAGCTTTTATTATAGACAAGGATGAAAGTAGTGGCACGTCCGAAAGAGGCCAAATACGTGGAAGAGCTGGATGAGGAAACAACCAACCACCGAATAATGAGGAGAAGAGCCAAAACTTCAATCGAGGAAGAGGCCATGGACGAAGTAGAGAAGAAAGTTTAATGCCAAATCAAGGAAGGTAAGACAAAGCAAATGTTGAATGTTCTAATTGACAACTATTATGTCCATTATTCTTGGGAAATGAAAAAATAACATGGAAGAGAAAACTAACTTTGTGGAGAGGAAGAGTCAAGATGGAGATTCCACTTTGCTTCTCGCTTGCAAAAGTGATTTAAATGAAGAGAATAATTAGTGATATCTTGATTCTGGTGCATGTAGTCATATTTGTGGAAAGAAAAATTTATTTATGGAGCTTGATTAATCCATTGACAGTAATATCACTTTTGGATATTCTTCCAAATTTCAAGTACAAGGAAAATGTAATATTTTAATACGCTTGAAAGATGGAAGTCATAAATTCATTTCTAATGTGTATGTACCGGATATTAAAAGTCACAATTTGAGCTTGGGACAACTTTTTGAGCAAGATTATGATATTCACTTGAAAGAGAAAAGTTTGGTAATGAAAGATGAAACTTAGAGATTGTTAGCCAAGATGCCGATGATGAAGAATAGAATGTTTATATTGAACATTGAACATGACGTCCTAATTTGCTTGAAATCTTGTGCAAAAGATGTTTCTTGGCTTTGGCACATGAGATTTGAACATCTGAATTTCAATGGCCTCAAAATAATGAGCAAGGAAAACATGGTGGAAGGATTGCCAACCATTAATCACTCTAATCAACTTTGTAAAGGTTGTATTTTTTGGAAAGCAAGCAAGAAAGGGCTTTTCTAAAGTCTTTGATAAGAGCTTAGTGTCCATTGGAACTGATCCACTCGGATGTTTACCTATCAACCCATCTTCACAATTATTTTCTCCATTTTATTGATGATTTTTCTTGAAAGCAAGCAAGAAAGGGCTTCCTAAAGTCTTTGATAAGAGCTTCGTGTCCATTGGAATTGATCCACTAGGATGTTTACCTATCACCCATCTTCACTTGGTAAGAATAATTATTTTCTACGTTTTATTGATGATTTATCTTGAAAAAAACTTGGTTTATTTCTTGAAGGAAAAATCAGAAGTGTTTGAAACTCTTAAAAAGTTCTAGACATTGGTAGAGAAACAAAGTGGATATCAAATCAAAGCTCTTCAGTTTGATAGAGGTGAAGAATTCACTTCTAATGAATTTAAATACTTTTGTGAGAAAAAATGGCATTCATCGTCCTTTGACAGTTTCAATATCGCTATAACAGAATAGTGTAACCAGGGAAAAGAACTAGACCCTACTCAACATGGCAATGAGTATGCTTAAGAGTAAAAATATGCCAAAGGAGTTTTGAACTGAAGAGTTGCTTGTGCAGCCTGTCCAACCGGTGCCACACCAAAAGTGTTCATGACAAAACACCACAAGAAGCTTGGAGTGGTTACAAGCCAAATGTTTCACACTTGCAGGTTTTTGGAAGTTAACCTATGCACATGTATCGGATGACAAGATGACTAAACTTGATGACAAAAGTTAGAGGTATGTGTTCATCAGCTGTATCAAAGTTGTAAAAGTTATAAGTTGTACAATCCAAGCAATGGCAGAATAATCATTAATAGATATGTTAAGTTTGATGAAGAAAGAGTTTGGAAATGGAAAATTGCAAAGGAAGAATGCTATTTTAATCTTGAAGAAGAAGATATTATGCAACTTATTACTCCACCAACACCTCTATTAAATCCACAAATTGCAAAAGCATGTAATAGTGAAGGACCTCGAAGAACTAGAAGTATTCGAGATTTGTATGAGTCAACCGATGAGGTAACACAAAATTTAAGTGACTTGAATCAATTTCGTCTTTTCGCGGACGCTGAGCCTCTAGGATTTAAAGAAGCTGCTCTTGATTTTAAAAAAAAAAAGGAGAGATGCCATGGATGAAGAAATAAAGGTAGTCAAGAAGAATGATACATGGGAATTGACATCACTGCCTAAAGAAGAAAGCAAAATTGGACTCAAGTGGGTGTATAAGATAAAGAAAATTTCGAAAGGTGAGATAGAGAGATATAAAGCAAGATTAGTTGCAAACCGATACTAGCAAAAAGCTGACATTGACTATGGTGAGGTGTTTGCTGCGGTTGCTTGTTTAGAAACAATTTGCTTGCTCTTTTCATTGGTAGCCAAAACCAATGGAAAATTCATCAAACGGATGTTAAATCCACATTCTTAAATGGATTTTTCGAGGAAGAAATCTACATTGATCATCCCTTGGGTTATGTGGTTGAAGGACAAGAAGATAAGGTCCTAAAATTGAAGAAGACTCTCTATGGCTCGAAGCAAGCCCCGCGTGCTTGGAATAATAGAATTGACAAATATTTTTCAAGCAAATAACTTCTCCAAGTGTCCACATGAACGTGCACTTTATGTCAAATTGAATAAAAATGGTGATATTTTTCTTATTTGTTTGTATGTGGATGACTTGATTTTTATATGAAATAATTCAAAGATTTTTGAAGAATTTAAGAGAGCTATGGCTAGAGAATTTGAGATGATGGACATTGGATTAATGTCCTACTATTTTATCATTGAGGTGAAACAAAGAGATGATGGAATCTTTATCTCTTAAGAAGGATATGCAAAAGAAATTCTGAAAATGTTTGAAATGGTGAATTGCAAGCCAGTGAGCACCCCCACTGATTGTAGAGTTAAATTGTCTAAGCAAAAAGATTGATAGAAGATCAATCCCACATTTTTCAAGAGTCTTGTTGGAAGCATGAGGTATTTAACTTGTACAAGACCGAATACTCTTTTTGGTGTTGGAATTGTAAGTCACTTCATGGAAGCTCCTACTACTTCTCATTTAATGGTCGCCAAAATAGTACTTCGTTACAATAATGGTACACTTGACTTTGGTATTTTCTATACAGATTCTCAAGACTTCAAGCTTGTCGGCTATTGTGGTGATAGTGACTTTGGTACACTTGATGATCGGAAAAGCACTACCGGGTTTGTTTTCTTTATGGGAAATATGGCATTTACTTGGAATTCTTAAGAAGAAACCTATCATGACTATTTTTACGTGTGAAGTAGAGTATGTTGCAGCTACTTCTTGTGTTTGTCACGCAATTTGGCTTAGGAGTTTGATGAGGGAGCTTCACCAACCACAAAAAGGCCGAATAGATATTTTTGTTGATAATTGTCCGCTTTCGCATTGGCCAAAAACCCGATGTTTCATCAAAGGAGTAAAAATTTTGATATGAGGTATCATTTTATACGAGAGTGCATTTTCCAAAAAGAAGTGGATATTTTCACCAAGCCCTTAAAGATTGACATTTTTCAAAAGTTGCCAATGTTCCTTGGCATAATGAATAAAGTTTAAGAGGCAGTGTTGAATTAATAAACTAGACTCATTTCTAGAATAATCCATACATACCTAGATTAATGTTAGAATGTTTTAATGCACGAATTAAAGAGAGTATGTATGTCCATTGGTGTTATTCATGTAATTAGGTGGAGGGAAAGTATGCAATTAAATATTGATACATGTACTAGACATGGTTTATGTTGGGAAAATCCTCTATGTACTCATGTAATCTAGCCATTTGAAAATTAAGTCAAGTTGAAGTGATAATAAAATCACATATGTTTCCTCCATCACTTTTTCGTGAGTTTGAGTGTTAAGTGAATTTATGCTCTCCAATTTCTAACATATTCATCACTTACATTGAGATTCCAAGCGCCTGTGACCGTTTTGATCTGGGAAATAGTGCAAAATTTTGTTGATCAGCGTATTGCCTATAAAATAAGTTTCTCATAACTAACATTTTCTCACCAGTTATGCAAAATTGATGAATCATTGGGTTAACAACTGATTAATCCCTGGGTTATTTATTTTGTAATGCTTTCTCAATATTTATGAAAATAAAGAAATTAAACTTTGATTGTACCTTCTGAACAAATAGGCATCGTCAAGAAATGAAAGACTTGACTATGATTGGATGCAATGACAAATCAATTCAACTGGGGTATGTAATGCAATTTATTGGCATTCAACATAAATTGTGCCAGTTCACATTCCATTTGAGACGATCTATGCTTTGATACTCTCATTAGTTCAGTATACGCAGATGTTGAGAAGTATGAAGAGGAGGTATATCTCTCTGATATTTGGAACTCTCTTTTTTGAACCATTCACCTAACTATCGTCCTTGTTGAATTTTTGTTTTTTAGAAAAAAATCTTATTGGTTAGTCATGGCCTGCCTATTTCAGGAATTGACACTTTACCAAGAATAAAGAACTTGCAATCATCATGTTAGATGGATGAATGGATGTATGGTTGTAGAAATGTTTATAGTCCATTGCATCATGCTAAATCACAAAATGATCCATCTAATTATGTCTTCATAGAAGTTACAAAGTATCGTGGTTTTAATATGCAGTAGTATCACTCTCCTTTCGGGGGCTTCCGGATATCCTACTTGTGTACATCTGCTGGCACATTAAGAAACTATTGCTCAGATTTCTCGAGTAAAAAAGGTTGTATTCATGGTTGTCTTCTGTTGTCATGCACCATAGTAAAAGGTCCATGCCAAGCCATCCCCCTGACATGTTTTAGAAGTTGGCTTTCTTACTGGTCAATTCTCCTCAAGTAATGGAAGGAAAGCCAATAAAGGGATTGCAATCTTCAACCTCTAAATACGCTAGTGAACAGGTAAGGAAACAATTAAAACACAAAAGAAAAAGTTACATGAGACAACAGCTTTGTTGTTATTTTTTTGTGATATAGTTTATGAAAACTTGGAGTTATCTTATTAATACAGACTAGTGCAAGAGCATCAGCTGACACAAGGAATGTGATGAAGATTCTGCAGGGGAAAAACCAAAAATTAGGAGAAGAACTGCTATCTGCACAAAGTGCTTAAGACCAAAAATATTATGTAAAATGATGTAAATAACATGTTTCCGTTACAGTTTTGGTAGAGAGATAAATGAATCCCCAAAAAAGATTCGTAAATGCATACACTCAAATATAGTGTTTCATAAGTGCATTACTTATATAATGTATCCAGGAAAATCGATACTTATTTCGATCGAGAGTGTTTCCACATTTTTATATTTTCTCGTTTAGGATCCCACTTGTATATTAGATATAGTACCTTATTCCAAATTTTCTGATTCATGTTTTTCAACTTCAAGTCATGTATTTAGAAATGGGAGACATTTTTGGATGATAATGCCTTTATTATTATTTCCTTTAATTAACATTATTTTGAATTTAAATTAATTATGTTTAATATGAAAGACAAAGTACCTTTCCAACTTATTGAACGATGTGTTTCATAGGGAACTTACTTTTGTTAAAGAATGCGGTAAAAGTATCATGAATAGACTTGTAAAAAAGACACAGTTTTATGAACATGCTGTCCACAATTTTCCTTCAAATTGAATTTTTTCAGTAAAAATAGTGACCAATAGTTCATTCTGTTTGCTGTAGTTCTGGAAACAGTAAATAAATATGTGCATGTCTCACTTGGCCATATTGTGTCTCTCTTATTTTACTTATCTCATCCCCCCGGAGGATCTGGGTTCCATCCTTCGTTTAAGTAACACTTTCTTTAGGTTACATTGTGATAATATTTTTTATTATAAAAAATGTTTATCTCAAACTTTATACTTTGTAAAGTTCAGAAAATTAAAGCAACAAAGTTAGTATTAAATGTTTACAAATTAAATATCCATTTCATTCCTTTCGTTATTCTATATTTTGATCATTTAATAAAAAAAATCAGTTTTTTTCCAAAAATATTATTAAGATGAAATATCACTGCAAAAGATGAAAAATTAACTTTCTTTAAACTTAAAATAATTTTTTTATATAAATGGAAATTTAAAAAAGAAAGAAAGAAATAGCTTTAGCCCCAATTTGGGCTCCATTTTATCCGGACTGTATTTTTATCTCCTCTTTTTAACCATACGTTGTCCAATAAGATAATATTGCACATAAACCCAAAATTTTTCATTTTTTTAAACCACGCGTCATAAAATAATAACTATTTGATCATAAATTTTCCCCTAAAAACACATTTTAATAGAGTCCAAACGAAGGCTTAAATCTACCAAGAAAAAAATGTAAAATGACTTCTCAGTAATGTTTAAAACTAGAGTGCATGTCTTCATATTTTTAAATAAATTAAAGTCTTCTGCGCAATTCAAAATGGTCTTAGTTATTTGAGAACGTTTTTGGACGAGAACATTATAGTACTTGAACTAAGTATTCATCCATGTTGTGCAATTCAAAATGGTCTTAGTTATCTGAAAGCATATTGAATTCTCATTATTCAACTCAGCGCACACACATATATACACGTATATGCTCCATTTATCAGTTTAATGTAAGGTAAAATGTTGTTCGGATCTTAGTTTTTGCTCTTTTTTGGCTTTCAAGTATTGCTTTGTTAAGATTTGAGTTTGGTTTTTGTTTAATATTTTTTTATGCTTCTGAGTTTTGTGAGTACACATGAGAACATGCTGGCATCTAGCTGTATGTTTGATTGAGTTAAAGTGTTGATTTTATGAGCTTTGAAGTCGATGGATATTAAAAATTGAATTCTAGCATGGATATGATTGGAGTTCTTGATGTAGGAGCATCCGAGTCAGATGAAGTCGAGTTGTCCGATAGCTCATTGATAGCGCTGAGATACCATGAGTTGGCAGATCATAGTAAAAATGGCAAGTAATCGGCAAGTAATCAGCGATCTTTTCTAATTGGAGCTGTTTTTGGACATGCTTAGTATTTTGACCATAACTTTGGCTACGTTATCAGAATCATGCTTATGACTCCAATTCGGAAAGCTCTTTTCGGCATGAATGTCGTGGTCACCAAGGGCATCAATTTCGAGGACGAAATCCATTGTTTTCCCTTCCGAATCCCCAATTTTAGTTATTTTTTACTTTTTTGGTAATATTTCGTTTGCCTTTTTAACATAGATTACGAACTCAAATTAAGCCAGATTTTGGAGATATTCTTTCTTTTATTACGTACTTTATTTTGGTATGAATATTGAGATTTTGCTATTTTTGGTAAAATTTTGATAATTATGATTTTTCAACTATATAACCCGGCTTGTGGGTTATTTTTTAATATTGATTAAATAATAAAGACTTTTTCTTATTTTCTTGACGTTTCCTCTTGTGTTCGTCTCTGTTAAATATCTGTCGAACTTCTGCCGATAGAATAATCATTATTCTTCCCGGAATCAGTTGGTATCAGAGCATCAACATCTTCCTGGGGTGAGATTTCATTAGTCCTATCATGGTTGGTGGTCGTGGTCATTGCGAGCAGATTCCGAATGAGGAAGTCCCACACCGTGATCGTAACGTTCTTCTCTATTAACTCAGCGTCTAGTGGCGCAGGATTTGGATGATCGTGAACTGGAGGGTCACGATTCTGACACCAGTTTCGAAAACTCGTATCACAATCATGCTCGAGTCTGGGCACCATGGTTGGGAAGTTCGTCATGTAGACTTCGATTTCAGAGTGGATCTACCCGAGTTTTCTGGCACGTTACAAGCTGAAGGATTTGTTGATAGGTTGAACGAAGTTGAATGAATTTTTGAATATAAAGAAGTTCCGGATCGTGTCAAAGTAAGGTTGGTCGCCATCAAACTCAAGGGCAAAGCATCTGCATGGTGGGAACAGTTGAGACGTTCACGAAATAGGCAGGGTAAGGCTAAGATTACTGATTGGGAGAAGATGAAGAAGAAAATGAAAGGTCACTTCCTTCCTTTCGGCTACAACCAAACTTTGTTTCAATGACTTCATTCTCTGAGGTAAGGCATGAGATCGGTTGATGATTATATGGAGGAGTTCTATCAATTGATAGCTCGAAATGATCAATCTGAGATGGAAAAACAGATGGTAGTACGATATTTGGGAGGATTACAACAACCCCTACAGGATGTCCTCAGTCTTCACTCGTTGTGGATCATTTTTGAAGTATACCAACATGCCCTTACAGTGGAAAAGCAACAGAACAGGAGATTAGTGATTAGAAGCGAAGGTAGTCAACCAATTCGCCCTCAAGCACCTCGTCCAGCACAACAACCACCGCGAGATAATTTTAGCTCGCGTATTAGGTATTCAGGTGCGGTGAAGAGGGACATAGAGCAACTGATTGCAGGAAACTAGCTAGTCGGACAGGTAAAAATCTCCTGATTGAAGAAGATGTAGTAGACGAAACTGAGGAGGTTGAAGAGCTAGTATATGACAATGATGAAGAGGGAGATATGTTGTATGGGGATGGTCATGAGACACTAGTCGTGCGCAAGAGTCTATTGACTCCCAAAGGCAACCCAGGGGACGACTGGTTGAGGACCAACATCTTTCACACAACCTGCACTGTAGCCGACAAGGTCTGCAAACTGATCATTGATATTGGTAGTTGTGAGAACGTGGTATCCAAAGAGACTGTCCAGAAATTGCAGTTGAAGACTGATCGTCATCCTAGACCATATAAATTGTCGTGGTTGAGTAAAGGTAGTGAGGTATCAGTCGAAAAACGATGTCTAGTATCTTTTTCAATTGGTAGGAAATATTATGATAATACTTGGTGTGATGTCGTGTCAATGGACGCTTGTCATGTATTGTTAGGCCGACCTTGACAATATGATCGAAGTGTTATTTATGATGGGAGGAATAATACATATTCCCTTAGCATCAAGGGGAAGAATAACAGTGTTGGCGTCTCATCAGGTAGAAACCGCTCCTATCTCGATAATCAGTAATAACAATCTACTTTCTATGTCTAAGTTTTTGGTTGAGATTGAGCGTTCGATGTAATTTATGCTCTACTGCCTCGTGGGAATAGTACGATAGAAGGATCCAGAATTATCGGCAGAAGTGCAGCAAATGCTAACGGAGTTCTCTGACCTGATGCTAGAAGATCTCCCTCCGAGGTTGCCGCCTATGAGAGATATTCAACATCAGATCGACCTTGTTCCAGGATCGAGTTTGCCTAATCGACCAGCTTATCGCCTCATTCCTAAGGAAGCTGAGGAGTTATAGCAACAAGTGGAAGAGTTGTTGGAGAGGGGCTACATCAGTGAGAGTATGAGCCCATGTGCAGTTCCTTCTCTACTAGTGACAAAGAAAGACTGTTCTTGGCGTTGTGTGTTGATAGCAGAGCAATCAACAGGATTACAGTGAAGTACAGGTTTTCAATTTCCCGCATGGATGGTATGTTAGATCAACATGGATTATATGAGTGGATGGTCATGCCTTTTGGACTACCCAATGTACCCAGCACCTTCATGAGATTTATGAATCGGGTTTTAATTTCATGGGGGACGTTCGTGGTAGTCTACTTTGACGACATCCTCATTTATAGTCGAACGTGGGCATCATACTTTGATCACCTCCGTGCGACTTTTGATATGCTGAGGACGGAACACCTATTCGTTAATTAGAAGAAGTGTTCTTTCTTCACGACTTCCGTTACTTTCCTTAGTTTTGTTGTGTCCTCTGATGGAGTTCATGCAGATCAATCAAAAATTGATGCAATCTTGGAATAGCCTTAGCCGAAAACCCTATACAATGTCAGAAGTTTCCATGGATTGGCATCCTTCTACCGCAGGTTCATCAGAAATTTTAGCTCTTTGATTGCCCCAATCACTGAATGCCTCAAGGGACAATCTTTCCAGTAGTCCGAGGAAGCAGACACCAGTTTTCAGTTGGTCAAGCAAAGGATGACAGAAGCTCTATTTTTAGCACTTCCAGATTTTGAAAAGGTGTTTTGAAGTAAATTGTGATGCGTCTGGGGTTGGCATTGGTGGTGTTTTGAGTTAGGAGCGGCGGTCCAGTAGCATTTTTCAGTGAGAAACTATTGAGATCAAAGAATAATTATTCCACCTATGATCTCAAGTTTTATGCCATCATTTTGTCCCTAAATCATTGGCGTCATTACCTAATACAGAGAGAGTTCATTCTTATCACTGGTCATAAGGCCTTGAAGTACATCAATGGTCAGCACAAGCTAAGTCAAAGACATGCCAAGTGGGTAGCGCACTTGCAGGAGTTCACATTTGCACTGAGGCACCAAGCTGGGAATCTGAATCGTGTTGCATATGTATTTAGCCATTGCACATTACTCCTCACCACAATGAGCACCAATGTAGTAGGACTTGAGGCATTTCTTGATATGTATGTTGCCCTTCCTTCGGGAAGATAATTAGGGAGGTAACTCACAATCAACGACATGGTTTTATTTTGTATAATGGATATCTGTTTCGTGGATTATAGTTGTGCATTTCGGATTGTTCACTAAGGAAATAGATTATTAGTGATCATGGGCCATTTCATGCGAGATAAGACGTTGGCTTTGGTCTCTTCTAACTATTATTAGCCCAAATTGAGCAGTGACGTGGCACATCAAGTAGTGCACTGTTATGTGTGTCAGCGGTCCAAGGGAGTTCTTACTAATGCGGGCCTTTACACACCTTTACCAGTACCTAAAGACCCTTGGTTCGATGTCGCATGGATTTTGTATTGTGACTACCCCGTACCCAACGGGCATTGGATTCTATTTTCGTTGTGGTTGACATGTTTTCAAAGATGGCCCATTTTCTAGCTTGCCGGAAAACAATGGATGCTACCCGAATATGCCATCTTTACTTCAAGGAAATTGTACGTTTGCATGGTGTTCCTCAATCAATTACTTCTGATCGTGCAACAAATTCATGAGTCACTTCTGAAAAAGTTTATGGGAGAAGCTAGAAATGAGGTTGAATTTTAGCAGCGCCTATCACCCCCAGACAGATGGTCAGACCGAGGTGGTGAACCGGAGCTTGGGAAACCTTTTAAGGAGTCTGGAAGGAGCTAAACCGAAGCGGTGGGATTTGGCATTGCCTCAGGTAGAATTTGCCTACAATAAGTCGAAGAATAGAACCACAAGAATGAGCCCATTTGAGATAGTCTATGGTCAGAATCCATCTGGGGTCTTTGACTTAGCTCCTCCTATTCCATGTGTGGGACGTCTAAGTGAAAAGGCAGATGAGATGGCAGAACATCTTTTAGGTATCCATGATTGGGTGAAGCTCGCCATTCACGAGAGCAATGCCAAGTACAAGGTTCAGGCTGATAGTCACCATCGTTGGGTACTTTTTTAAGTTGGTGATTTTGTTTGGACGGTATTAACTCGTGATCGTTTTTCTATTGGGGAGTATAATAAGCTTAAGGAGTGAAAGATTGGACCCTGTGAGGTCCTACAAAAGATCAACGATAATGCCTACAGATTACACTTTCCCAACCATTTGAAGACTTCTGATGTCTTTAATGTGAAGCACAAAAGTCCTTGTATTGTGGATTCTAAAGACACAACTGTGAACTCGAGGACGAGTTTTTTCCAACCCGGGACTACTGATGCAGGAGCATCCGAGTCAGACTAAGCCAAGTTGTCCGATAGCTTGTTGGTGGCACTGACATACCATGAATTGGCAGATCAGCATAAAAATGGCAAGTAATCAATAATCTTTCTTAATTGGGGTCGTTTTTGGACATGTTTAGTATTTTGGCCATAACTTTGGCTACGGCAATCAGAATCACGCTCATGGCTCCAATTTGAAAAGCTCTTTTCGGCACACACGTCGTTGTCACTGAGATTTTTACTCAATGGGCATTGATTTCGAGGGCAAAATCCACTGTTTTCCCTTCTGAATCCCCAATTTTAGTTATTTTTTACTTTTTTTGGTAATATTTCGTTTGCCTTTTTAACATAAATTACGAACTCAAATTAAGCCAGATTTTGGGGATATTGTTTCTTTTATTACGTACTTTATTTTGGTATGAATATTGAGATTTTTCTTTTTCTTATTTTCTTGACGTTTCCTCTTGCGTTCTTCTCTGTTATTTATCTATCGAACTTCTGCCAGCAGAATAATCACTATTTTGCCCGGCGTCAATTCTACTGACTTCTATTTGATTTAATTATTTTTAGTGTTAATTTTAAATAAATTTGAGGGAAACATAGTTTAGAGTTTCACTTAAATTGATTTGCATAGATCCGCTCGAAAGAAAGTATGATTTGTGATGTGGTGGTCTGTTAGAGATTCTTAATTTTTATTTGTTACAAAATTTTCATTTTCGAGCATAGAGTTTTTGGGAAAATGAGAATTTACAGCACAATGAAGAAAAAAAGTGATAAATGTATTTTGAGTTGAAACCCTAAAGTTTCTCTAGAGCCACTAACGAAGGAGGGAAAATTGAAAAACATATATTTGCTTCCAAAATGATAAAGAAAAGTGATTTGTTAGTGTTGTTTAAATGTATTTGTCATGATTTATCAATAATTTATTTATTTTCCATGAAAAAGTTCCACTTTATCTAATTCTTTTATGTTTTCCCTTATCGAAGTACATATTTTTTATTTTATTTTATCTTTCTATTTTCAGCGTCAAAGACTATGATGTAACTTAACTCTAAGATGTGTATGGTTTTGTGTTTATTCTATGGGGATGGGTTGAAAGTAAGGGCAACAGTGTATGTGCTTAAGATTTTCAAATCATCAAGTTCGAAGTAAAAAATAATAATAATAATTAATATAACTTTCTTCTTTCTAACGTGGTGTGGGAGTGGCAATGAAAGGGTTTATTTGCTTCCAAAATATTATAGTTGTTTGTATTATTTTTTAAAAATAAAAATAAAAAAATTTCTTCTTTGGAAATTCTTGTTTTAGTTTTCTCGGTTGCTTGAAACATAATTCTTGATCACAGTCCGTTTTTTATTAAAAATATATATTCTCAAGGTCAAACTCTAAGACATGTATGCTTTTGTCTTTAAGGTATTGGAGGAAGCTTGGTGGTGAGACTGACAGTATCAAAGTGTAGAAATTTTAAATTGAGTTTGCATTACAAATGTAAATGCATAGTAGATCGAGCTTTTTATTACCAGTGCATTGAATAAGACAAAAATATTCTCATTTGTCAAGTAATCGTTAAACACAACCTAATGGTTTCAATCATTATTGGATCTTAAGAGGAAATTACTAAGCGTACAATTTCCTGACCCTTCACTTGGATTAATGTAGGAATTCAAGAAGAGAAACAATGCGTTAGATCATCATTTTCCAACTATTTCATCAATTGGCATTGCTGAATTTCTCCGAGCTGGGATTTGGGGTTTTCAAACTGTACTAAATGAAATCTCAATCTTGAAAAATAGAAAAATTACATATTTTCTATTCTTTTTGTCCAAGGAAAATAATCTATGTTGGCGCCAATATTGTAATCAATTATCTTTTATTGGGGTTGGAAAAGGGAAGAATATAAAAGAAATTTGGTTATTAAAACTATTTTGGAATGGAGAATTTGTAAAAAAAAAACAATAGGGCTAATATACGTATAGGAAAGGGTTGACTCTTATAGCTGAAGGATTGGCATTATATAGCCATTGTACAAAATCTTTTCAAAAGGAAAAATAATTTATACTAGGAAACTAATATATACAACTGGGAATGGAAAAACAATCACATCTAAGAATGGAAAAAGAATCAAGGCTTGGATATAATTTTGTCAATATTCAACACCCCCCCCCCCCCTCAAGTTGGTGCATAGATATCACACATGCCCAATTTGTCGAGAATACTATTAAATGCTTGGTTGGTAATGCTTTAGTGAGAACATCTGCAAATTGATCTTGTGATCGGATATGGAGCACTTCAATAATCTTTGCATCTAGTTTTTCCTTGAAAAAGTGCCGATCAACTTCAACATGTTTGGTTCGATCATGTTGGACTGGATTGTGAGCAATATCACGTGCTGCCTTGTTATCACGGTATAACTTCATTGGACGAATTTGCTCGATACATAAATCCTGCATCAAATTTCTTATCCACAGTATCTCACATATTGCTTTTGTCATTCCTCTATATTCAGACTCAGCACTAGATAAGGCCACTACATTTTATTTCTTGCTATGCCAAGTAACTAGGTTTCCACTTACAAATGTGAAATTCCCAGATGTAGAGAGTCTTTTTTCAATTCACCCGGCCCAATTTGCATCGGTGTACCATTCAATATCCAATTTATGTCCTTTGGTAATTATGATAGGCTTCCCATGTGTCAAGGACCGCAACTTTACTT
>CAIGRP010008150.1:0-16273 GCA_903798385.1 Fraxinus cuspidata
CCGATTGGGCGGGTTGTACAATTGGTCGAAGAAGCACAAGTGGGAGTTGTGACTTTCTTGGCTTTGCCCTTGTAGCTGGGTTTAGCAAGAAACAAAACTCCGTTACATTATCTACCGTCGAAGCCGAATATATCTCGGCCGCACATTGTTGTACACGAGTTCTATGGATGAAACAAAACTTTTAGTAATTATCACTTATCCTTTGATTATACGACCATCATGTGTGATAACACTAGTGCTATTAACTTATCTGAAAATCCTATTTTGCACTCTAGGACGAAACATATAGAAATTCGACATCACTTCCTTAGATACCATGCTCAAAAGGGTAATATTGTGCTAGAATTCGTAAACACGGAAAATCAATTAGCCGATATCTTCACAAAACCTCTAGCTCTTGATCGATTCTCGCATTTTAGAAGAGGTTTAGGCATAATTGATGAATTTGAAGTACATGATTGAAACTACATGCTCTTATATGTTTCTATTTTCACCTTAATTCGTGTGCATCATATTTTTTAAAAAAAATCAGACGAGGAACCGAACATTAGGACCAGCGTCCGGACTGGCAGAAATATGGTCTGCCAAATTGGACTTCCGGATGGCTGAACCGGACGTCCGGTTCAACATCTGGGGAGTTTTTAAAAAATGCTTAACAGCCCATCTTCTCTTACTTTTCCACCATTTCTCTCAATTTGTCTTTCTAAATCTCTTCTCCATCAATTAATCCTTCATCTCAAAATCATCAATTACTCTTTAAATTCAAAAACCCATTACTTTTACATCTATATTTCTCAAGAAATTCTTACTTTTATCTCATACACTCACTTTTTACCCCAAAATCTCAAACCCTAGGTTCTCCACCCTCATTCTCGATTTTCAACCATGGCAAGCTCTAGACGGACGGGAAAAAGGCTCAAAAGCACGATGAGGCGCACTTCACCTTCTTTATCCAATGAAGAGTTCGATTTAGGACCTGAGGTGCCAGTCAACCCATTTGAAAAATCACCCATTTTGATAGGTAAAAATGATGATTTTGCGGATTTTACTATAGAAGCACCTGCATTTCATATCGATGAAAATTTAAAAAATATGGGATGATTTCAATTACAACATTAGAAGATCATGCATTCCCACGACTCATGCAAGAATTTTACAAAATATGTCGATTTCACGTTCCAATGACATTTCATGTTTGGTTAAAAATAAACGTGTTGTTATAAACAAAGCACTCATTCGTGACATTTTGGAACTTGAAGTGTGTGAAACATAAATTTTTCTATACAAGGCACATCTCACACTCGACGGCTATGACCCTACTGAGGCTTGTCGTCAAGTCACCGGAATTTTTTTTTGAAAATATCACCAAAGTGAGTGCACATCAATTATCTCTTACATGTGAGATTTTACAAAAACATAATTGCAAATGTTATCCTACCAAGAAATGGTCAACGGGATGAAGTGGGTTCATTTGATCTCTTTCTTCTCGATTCATTTCTTGTCGATAGGAAACTTGATTTCCCAACCATTGCTTAGGACTCATAAAGTTTGTCCATTCGTCACGAAATGTTAAAGTTTTACCATATGACATGCTTCTCACAAAGATTTTCAAACACTTTCATGTCTCATTGAATGATGAAACATTTGTCCAACTTAAACCCACTGACACTATCAACATCAAAAAACTTAAACTCATGAAAATCACCAAAGAACATGGTCAGTGGGTGGCACATACCAAGTCTTTGACCCCACATCGGGTCTATCGACTCTACCCTTTGAGGGTGATGACGAAGGTGACGGCGATGATGTACCAGAAGCCCCTGTTCCTCCTTATGACATTCTGGGGTCAGCATCCCTCATTCATCGGGCAGTAGCTTCACATTCACCGAAGATCCGTACAATTTTTTGAATGACCGCATTGACTCTCTCACATACGCGATTGATGGTCTCGCGGAATGCTCCATCGGGTACTAGCTCAACAGGAAGCCATTCAAACTCAACAGACGGCGATGCAGGCTCAACAGAATGCCTTCTACGACTTCTTCTATGCCCAGTTTCCTCCTCCACCTCCTCCGGAGTCCTAGTAATAGTCTGATCTTACTTTATCATGATTTTATCTTTATTTGCTCTACTATAGATAGTTTTTCACATTTCTCTTTATGTTAACATTTTCTATTTGCTACATGTTGAATATTTCATTATTAATTTTCTTTGCATAATACTATTTCCCCTTGAGATTTTTTTTAACTTATGTTTTGCTTTGTCTTCCCATATATATTTCTCTACTTTTTTTTGCTTATGTCAAAAGAAGGAAAATATATGAACGATGATATGCATGCTTAATGTGTATAAGAAATAGAGAATGCTTGATCTATAAAACATAGGGAGGAAGAGTATTGCAAATGTATGAATTCATATGAGATAAAGTATTCTTCTTATTACAAATTATCTATTGTTTGTTATAATCAAAAAAAGGGAAATTGTTGACCTATGGTCAATCTTATGTTTTGATTATAACAAACAAAGTATGTTTATCTCTAATATTTATTTGAGTCTTCATTGTTATATGTTGCGGACTTAATCAAATTGAATACAAAACGATTGGACGAAAAGTTGTCATTATCGATCAAGAAAGCTCAAGATGAAAATCAATCATTCACAATCGAGCACTCACGCAAAATAATTGGAGACAAATTTTGCGCCATTTCAAATCGAGTACTCACGCCAAATCAATCCAAGATATTGGAACTAGATGTTTTAGCTCGTTTGTAAAAGAAACACTTTAATTCTTAGCAATGATACATTGAAAGCTCAAATAAAGGATTTTAATATACAAGAAAAACCCATTTCTTAAGCATGAAAAATATTTTCTTTTAAGGTCAGAACTATGACTTAATTTTCGAATCATTCTAAGTACTACTTACCTTAAAAGTATTAAGTAAATATGTCAAGCAAAAATTACAAAAGTTGCAAACATATCAAAAAATTGGACCAGAAAGTTTCTGGCAGATGGCAAACCGGACGTCCGGTTCGCCAGCAATAGTAAAAATTCGACTGTTGTGACTGATTTTCAACGGCCACTTTTGGGTTGTCTGATATTGTTCCGGACGTCCAGTTGGGTCGTCTGGTTAGGCAAAAAAGTTGGCATTTCTCCTATAAATACCAACTCATTTATCATTCATCAAAACAATTTGAGAGCATTAATAAAGTGAGTTTCTTTTGAGCAAAATAGCATTGATTTCTCATCCTACTTATTATTATTAAATCATTTTGTTTTGAAAAACTTTTGATAAAATCAATTCTTGAAAATCATTCAACACATCAAAGTCTCTCTGAACCTAGCATTTGAACTTCACTCATTGCTATCTATTAAAATGTTAGCATATTTATCTCTTGATACTTAATTGTGAATATATCATTTATTAAGAGAGGGGTTTCAATTTATAAATTCAATTCTTCTTAAACTTGTGGGTCGTGTTGAGGTTTCGAAAAACTCAACGTTGTAAAAACATCGGTACTCCTTACTTGTAAGTCACCGACAACTTTGTAAATGGTTGGATTGCACCACAAGTCAATCAACATAGTAAAATTGTAATTGCTCGTGCTGGAGAGCTTGGCAACGGAGGACGTAGATCATTGTGTTGGATCGAATCTCCATAATTATATCGTTTGCACTATTTATCCCTANAAGTCAATCAACATAGTAAAATTGTCATTGCTCGTGCTGGAGAGCTTGGCAACGGAGGACGTAGATCATTGTGTTGGATCGAATCTCCATAATTATATCGTTTGCACTATTTATCCCTATTTACTTATTGCTTTTATATTCGTGTTTACTATTTGAATTAATCTATCTTGTTATCACGTACTTGATCTTGAGGTAGTTTTTCGAAAAAGTTTTAAAAATCAATTCACCTCCTATTGGTTAGTTATTCTTGGGCTATCACCATCTTCCTCTCCAATCTAGTAAATAAAAATTCAAGTGATAAAAGGGAAATGTGGAAAAACTCCAACTTTGCTTGAGGCTGCCGCGTCAAGTGATCGAATCCTGAAATATGGATTTGAAAGTCAATCAACATAGTAAAATTGTAATTGCTCGTGCTGGAGAGCTTGGCAACGGAGGACGTAGATCATTGTGTTGGATCGAATCTCCATAATTATATCGTTTGCACTATTTATCCCTATTTACTTATTGCTTTTATATTCGTGTTGACTATTTGAATTAATCTATCTTGTTATCACGTACTCGATCTTGAGGTAGTTTTTTGAAAAAATTTTAAAAATCAATTCACCTCCTATTGGTTAGTTATTCTTGGGCTATCACCATCTTCCTCTCCAATCTAGTAAATAAAAATCCAAGTGATAAAAGGGAAATGTGGAAAAACTCCAACTTTGCTTGAGGCTGCCGCGTCAAGGGATCGAATCCTGAAATATGGATTTGATGGAAAAACTCCAACTTTGCTTGAGGCTGCCGCGTCAAGGGATCGAATCCTGAAATATGGATTTCGCCATTGGGTAAGTGCAAGTGTACAAGTAGTCTTCCACCATGTACCCTTGGAGGCATAACCTATGATTTGCCTCCTTCACAAAGACCAGGGTAGGGTAGGTGAGTGGGTGGGGATCGTCAAGGATGTAGTTCATCCTTTTTTTTAGTAAATAAAAATCCAAAATTCAAAACCAAAACCCCCTACCCAAAATAATTTTATATCATGTAGTATTACCAACACTCTCCTACTTTCTCTCTCTAGTTTGAAAATTGACCACAATGACTTTATAGCAGATAACTCTAAGCAGGGATGTAAGCAACAAAACTTCCGCAGAATGAGCACATGGCTAAGATATGCTCAATGGCATCCAGAAAAATATGGCTAAATTATTCGAGGATGAGGTTGGCCAAATCAATGTATGAAGCAGCTGCCTCACACTAGCCAGCATGCTCTTTACCACGATTGTCTTCAATCCTGCCCATTTGTTCAGTTCTAAGTCAACCCTTAACTATGTATCGGCAGCCCAACTTCGCCATATAGTTAGGTGGCTTCCTTAAACTGCTAAAGATTTCAGTTTCAAGTGAGGAAGCATCAAGCATGGAGTAGCATTTGCTTCAGGTTCATAGATTCTATGGCAAAATTTGAAGAGACAGTTGCGAATAATCACTTTTGCTTTTTTTAAAAAAATTTCTATTATTTTTTTGTGCTCTTGAGGTTTATGTTTGTGGTGAATATTTTCTCGTTTTGAGACTGCCCCATTGCAGCACACGACTGAATTCGAGTTCAATAGTGGTTTTGGGGGTGGTGAATCAAGCCTTTGGTGCGACCCAATTGGTCAATTGGTTCAATTTAATGCACAACTCTAGTTCCCCAACAACAGATCCAACTGTGAAAAGATTGGTTTGTTTTCAAATCCATATGTGAAAAGATTTGTTTGTTTTCAGATCCAACTGTGAAAAGGTGGGGACTGTTATATTTTGGTTTTGGTTTTTGGATTTTGAATTTTAGATTTTTATTTACTGGGTAAGGGAAGAAGATGGAAGAGGAGTGGGTTAGATATTCAAAAGGTTAGGATGAGGTGGTTCAGGAAAAAGATGAAGAGGGGTTGGGTGGGAAAAATAAAGTTTTAAAAATTTGAGATTATGGATGACAGATATAAAAATATTGATTAAAATTTCAAAGAAATTAAAAAATTTGAATACTAAAATTATGATTATTCTTTTTAAATTTTGGTATTTTTGACAGTTTTTAACGGTTAAACTAACGAAATTAAGCAATAGGGGATTTTTTTCGCACAAAAGGTTTTGAACAAGAGGGTTTTCTGCAATTTTCAATAGGTAGGAAAACATATCACAATTGAAAACATTTTTACGGAAGTTTTTTGCTATAAATCATTTCAAAGAAACTATACTACATACACCTCCATAATAAGAATCAACAAATTAATAAGCACTGTCTAATTTGTATTCCATGTTACACAAATATAAATACAAATAATACAATTGCACAGAAATAAACAAGAACTACAAGTTTCGGGGACTTCAATTCCATAAGAATGGAATGGGAATACGACTGCAGTGGTAACTTTGACGTTTTGAGCTCACGTCTAATTGGAATGGAATGGCTCAAACTGTAGTAACTTCGACGGTTTGAGCTCACGTGACCATTCACGCTGCAGAAATCAGCTTCCTTCCATATCTTACCCTTAAGTCAATAATGTTTATTCAGTTTGTTATCTCTTTTAAGTTGAACCTTCAATTTTTTACCACCTAATTGGCAGCCATTCATCATATTTATTGCATTCTGTGCAGCTGACGGGGAATCGTAGCTGACAAAACCTACAGATATAATCTGATCAGAAATATAAACATAAGAAGTAGTTATATCAGATAAAAGGTAATTTAAAGTCAGCATACCAAAACATTTGCTGACACCAGTTGCTTTGTCAACAAAAACCTTGGCACTCAAGATCCTACCAAATCGCTGAAAGGCATTTGCAAGCTCTTCGTCACCAAATTCTTGAGGAATGTGGTAAATAAATAAATTAGCTCCGGGTGGACCTGCTTTCCAAAAGATTATCCATGAATAAGAGTGTACACACAAACACAATGTGTGCATTTGTATGCGCACACACATACATGCAGACATGTTTTATGCCTATATTTACATAACAAAGCTGAACTACAGAAATATACTTGATTAAGATTTCCAACAACCTTCAACCTGACCCCCAGTGCTTGTATTGACACTTGAAGATGCTGCTGATTGACTGTTTGCAGGAGGAGATATAGAACCAGGGGATACTGAGATAGGCCTGTTACTCGTGATTCCTCCATATGGCATGGGATATTGAATGCCCGGCAAAGCTTGGTAGGGAGATCCCAGAAAACTTGTAGGTGACATGGTATAATTTCTCGGGGCCATTCCAGACGAAAGATCAGGAGTGACACAACGCATAGCATTGCCTTGGTTTATAGGTGGAATTAGATTGTGAAAGGCATGTTGATTCTGCACCGGTGGCAGGCGATACTGCAAGAGCCCATAAGCCCCCGGAGTCTACAAAGGCGAGCAGAAATTGACATAAATGTACCTTCACCATCAACTGCCAGTATTATAAAGAGAAGGGAATCCAGAAATGAAACAAAATACAAAGCATAAAGTTAGAATTCCAACAGAGAAACACACATGGCAACACTCGAGGCTTTTTCCAAAATAAACAAACCAACAAACCTGATACCCATATCCATTATACGGGGACATATAACCCATGGGTAAAGCACCAAATAAAGATGTATGCTGTCTCGAGTTAGCATTTGGCACACCAGACACTTGTGATAGAGCTTTCTGAGCCTTCCTAGCTTGTCTTTCCTTTTCTGTATCCGCCCACTTGACCACCAAAGCGACGGCTGAACCCTATTACAGGAGTTAATGATATTAGCGTTACGAATTCACCAGCAGCCAATAATGGAAAATGGTTTCGACACTACATTCTGAACTACTATATACTGAGTACCAGCAAATACTAAGCCAACCTTATAGGGCATGTAATTTAGAAACAATGTATAGACCATCTGGATCAAATGACGACCACAGGATGCCTCTGATTCCCAAGTACAATCTAATTGACTCCAAACAACACTTACATAAGAGAGTATTTTACCATTATGTGTACTGAATCAAAAAAGCACATAAACTGATCTAGAAAAATAAAAAATCATCCCCAAAGATTATACAGAGTAACCACTTTTAAGACATGCTTTCGACCTTGGATGACATCAAGAGCATGTGCTATATCAAGCAAACATCAAAGACAATTTATACGCATTATGCACAAAACTGTTATCAGATAAGAGAGTCGTGAAAACACTTGCACAACTTTAATATACATGTACACATTTGATTAGCATAGAGTAAGTCAGTGTCAAAATTCTCTACACTACAAGATTTCATACTCAAGGATCCAAACAAACTGGTCAATTTAACACACACCTCCATCTTATGCTTCCCATTAAGGGCTTCAATGGCCGCAAGCGCTTGTTCTTTCATTTCAAACTTCAGAAAAGCACAACCTACAAGAGGTTCTGTTAGATTATAACTTACTCATAATAAGAAAACTAGGTCACGTTGCTCTCTGTGCTATGCAAATATCAAGCCATAAAGAAGGGGGAAAGGTTGGGAAATGCACCAGTTACCTTTGCTAGTTTGCTGAGAACCTCTCAGAATTTGCAAGTCCTTTATGGTTCCATATTCCGAAAATAAAGCAGAGACCTCAGCATCGGATACATTTTTTGGAAGCATGCCAACAAAGAGTTTGTGCTCTGAATTTTTTGTTTAATGGGAAAAAAAGAAAAAAGATAAGGATAAAACAGAACAAACAAAAGATACTAATCAAAAAAATCATGTAACGGCCAGACAGTATAGAACTTTTAGGGACAGAGATCTAGCTCCGCCTTTAATTACAGAACCATCACAAGGAATACATGCAACACAGTAATGAAAATAATATTAGACCTAGCCTTTCCAACTCGCCATCAGCGTACTTCACTTGCAACGGACTAGATGCCTGAATTAGACAAAAAGAACAGGTTGCTTTATATCAGAAAGAGAATAACAAACATCACAGTATAACAAAACACATCAGACATCCTATGCAGTTGAAATTT
Organism: Fraxinus cuspidata; assembly: GCA_903798385.1. Lineage (NCBI taxonomy): Eukaryota > Viridiplantae > Streptophyta > Magnoliopsida > Lamiales > Oleaceae > Fraxinus > Fraxinus cuspidata. Next base: position 8,651 of record CAIGRP010008150.1, read on the forward strand.
TCCCACAGGGTCAGTATTTCAGTGCAAAAAATTACATCCATCCATGTAAATTGTGTTAAGCTATTTATATTCTTTAAAATGTGAAGTCTAGGGCAGAGCCAGATCAATTCCTCAGCTACATCCTATTTAAAGAAGGCCAATTTAAAGCTGAATTCAATAGCAGTCTAGTTAATTGGGAAATTTGTTGGCAGCAAGTTCAAAGCTTCGAATATTAGGTAAAACTCCCGACTTTCATCGAAGGATAAAAAATTAAGCCACCAAGAAATGAGGAGAGGAATCTTGCATGTCATGGTGTTCAGTGGTTTTTGTGGACTAATACTACCTAATTTCGTTCTTAATATCAGTTTTTAATTTATTGAAAATCTCCTATAAGTACCACTTTTATGTATATTGAGCACACATTAACTAGATGACTAGTTTTCCAAAATGGTCCATCCATTTTTGTCTTAGCATATGCATTTATTTATGTTGTAGCAAAGTAGGAATTCTCAAAAGAGCACAACACATGTATCAAATGAAAAGATCGGTTGACTCATTCGGCAAATTATTGCCGATGCACCCCAAAACATTCTCTCCAACAATTTCATTAATGCGATAACATGTTTTCACTATTATTTTCACGAGTCCATAAATGCAAAGCTCACATGAAGTGGATATAGCCGCAGTTTTGACGCTGTCTTGACTAGTTATATCTTGACAAGAGAAGGGATATACTAAAGAGCTAAAGATTATCAGTTTCCAAGATCTTGTAGATTGAAACATTTTAGGGTACGTTGATTAGCTGTTTTCAGTTTTGCAAAACAGTGAAAATGTGTGCTCGATCTGGAATTTTTGAAAATGCATTTTCAAAAACAAAGTTAAACTTATAACATAAAACTCAAAACACATTTTTGACATTTTGACTGTTTTGAGTAAAAATTATGAAAACACTCAAAACATGGGAAAATAAACTTTTAAATAAAATTTTAAAAATTTTAAAGAATAAAAATATAGAATTCTAAAAATAAAATTTAAAAATATTAAAAATATAAAAATTTTGAAAAATAAAATATAAAATTCTAAAGAACTAAAATTTTAATAAAAATATAATTTTAAAAATTTCTAGAAAAATAAAAATTAAAAAAATTAAAATAGTTAAAGCTCTTAATGATTATTTACATAAAAAATCTTTAAAAAAAATTAAAAGAGCAGAGATAAAAATATTCTCATTCAACGACATTAATTTTTATTTTTATTTCCTATATTTTGAACTCAATTTATTATTTATTTATTTATTTATTAAAGTTGGTGAGTCTTATAATTTTTTTTCTTGCCACAAAAGTAAACCCTCAAATATAAAACTGAAAATGAACTCAAAATTGAAAACTAAGACACAAACTAAACGACCCTTAGCATTTCAAAATATTTGAGTAAAGAAGACAACTATTGGTTTGCAAGTTAAAAATTCATTAACCCGTGTGATCATACAATTTAAGCTAGCATATACATTTTAGTTGTTCGTCTTTTACACTTCTAAAAAATTGTTTGGTCAAAATGATTGAAATCCCAAGTTATATTGACTACATACAAGGGAGGAGCAAGGAATGAAATTCACCAGGGGCGTGATTTTATTTAAAATGAGATACTTTAAAAGATGGTAATTACACAAGAATATTAAAAATGTTAAAATTTGGCACTAAAAAAAAATTGTTAAAATTTGTTTTCAATAGATTACAATTATTTTCTACGGGGTTTCAAACTTTGAAAATTTTGTATGATGATCTCATTATCAACATCATAAAATATATCTTCCTTAATACATATCAACCAAATTTTATTTATTTCTTTCTTTCTTTTAATAATATGAGAAACATCACCAACAAAAGAGCGACCACCTGCTAGTTCCACGTGAATTTGATTTAAAAAGACAATAACATAAGCAAATTTAGTTTGATATAGTACAAAGTTGTCTTGCTAAAATAGGTTAAAAGAATATAATATAGCCGTAAAAGATTCTGTTGCATTAGATCTTTTCATAAAGATGTCAATACTTCAAATAGTATTATAAAAATAGAAACACAATAATACTTAATTAATTAATGCATACAAAATGAAAATATGTATTAGTGTAAAGGAAAAGGAAAAGGAAAGTAAGTTTAGAACAAAAGTAAAAGAGGGTGATAGAGAACTAGATACAATCTATGATGCTCGGACACGGGTACGGGTATGGGTACAAACCACCCAAACCGAACCGCGTCCACCCCTATCCTTTCCTTAGACAATTACAGAGGCAGTCTAACAAGTTTAACTTGCTCAACATATAGGATTATGGTTAGCTCATAAGGAAAGTTCATTTTCCTTCTCACTTGTTTCTAATTATACAGTTCCAAACTCCCAATCAAATGCCTTACGTATTCCTCCCAGGTCAACTATACTCCATAATTTTGTGACAAGACCCTAAAATTCGTATCAGCTCTCTATTTCAAATGTATAGAAAATCTTCATCTCGCACCGCAGAATCGGAGGAAATTGGAATCAAATTTGACAAAATTCTTATTTCCAGTTCCAAGTTCCCTTTTTATTAGACCACAACCTCACACCACCATCGAAAGTTACTTACCAGATCATAAGTAGGGGTTTACTGTAGCATCCTCAAAATAGCATCTTAACCTACAATGTGACTTAATCTTGCTACACATGAATCTAAAGTTTTAGTCAAATATTAACCTAACTAGAGATTCTATCAGTACTAGATACTTCTGAATTTAAAACACCTATAAATGAGACGGTCATTCTTATTTCCAAAGCCACAAAGTTAATAATGCAAGGCCCTAGAACTAATTCAAAAAGTTTCAACTTCATTAAATACAACAGTTGTCAAAGTTTTTATAAAAGAGCAATTAGCTGTCTGAATCAGACATTTCTCACAGCACAAAATCTGCAAGTTACATTTAATTAATGTAAGCAATCTTTTCCATTTTAAGCAATTAATAAATTCAACGTTAATAAAAACACAATTACGGTAAACACTAACCCCAGGAAGTGTCTTCTTGTTGTGACATGCATTCACTGCCTTGTCAGCTTCTTCCCTCGACGGACAAATCACAAAACAACATCCTTCCCAAAATACGCAACCAAATTAGGGTTCCAACCCAGAGACTACGATATAGAATTCCACAAATCTCGAAAAAGAACAACTCAAATCGCTCATTGAGATCCAATAACAAATTGAGGAAGCATGCAATGACAAGAGTTAAAAATTAAACCTCGAGAAGCACGCGTAGTCTTATCCTTAATAATGTTGACTTCGTCTACAAGCGCGACCTCTTGGAACAATGCGAGAATCTGATCTTCAGTCATGTGCTTTGGCACTTGACCAACGAACAGCTTCACGCTATCCTCGCTTTGCTTCTCCTCCGCCATTAATGCCACGAAACTCTCTCTATTGCACTTTCTCTGTCTACAATTTCTCTGCAGAAATGCTTCACAATTATCTCTCTCTAAATTGCTCTACCTAAAATATGTGTCTGTCTTCTTTGTTCTTCTGCCCAGAGTTTTCTCGGGGAAATTGGGGATTTTCTAGATGGCAAAGTTGGATCTTCGTAGAATTAATTATGATTGATGAATATATAAATGCCCTCTTATTTCGGTATTATTACGGAATTGCCACTGGGATTCTTGGCCTTTTAGGCTTCAGTTTAACCGTAAAGCCGAAATGGTAAAGTCGGCGATTGACCCCTGTTTTAAATAGCTTCAGCAAAGTACAAATGTGGACATTGAAAATTGACGTAAATACCCCTAGTTTGAGGGGTCGGGCCATACAAAAGTTTTCCCTCTTTTTTCTTGTGAATTTTAATTGAAATAGATTTGGCTCTAAATTCGGTCGGTTCCAAATTTTGAAAAGGAAAAGGTTGTCCTGTCCTTTTGCGAAAATTGCTGTCAATGGATGTCAAAATGATCATGGCAGTGTTTTAATATTGTAATTTTGTCCGTCTTTCCACTTCGTGTCAACTAGACATCATATTTTGTTAGATTGTTAAATTGATAAATTCTACCTTAACAATATAATTATTAAGCCAGGAACCTTTGACAAATCTCCAAATGAGACTAACTGCATAATTAACATTATCAACGATCACATTATTTAACTCAACACATTAACCTACTAGGTACCACGAGAAAATGATCTCCAAGAAAATCTTGAAAAGGTGAAATAGAAATACGAAATAACATCCATGGAGCTAAATAAATCCACAAAATCGATGGAGTTTTCGTACTTAGTATGTATGATTAATAAGTAAAAAAGAAGAAGCATGAGACACATGTTGACAATACTCTAAGCTTATTGCACGCTTGGCAAAACTTTATATTTTTAAGTGCTTACAAATTGTAGTCATACGAAATGTGTAATAAATTGTAAATTTTAGAGTGCATGGATAAAAAGTATGTTTAATTCATTGAAAAAACAAAAAGTCTTGATAAAAACGTACTTGGTCATAATATCTTATTAGAATTGTTGAGATAGGATGATTACAAGACAATTGTCACAATTTATCTTCAAATAGCCAAAAATGAACATCAAAAGACAGTTTCTTGATTGAGGCAAAAATAGAAGTACAAAAGTTAGCAAAGCATGAAAAAGTTCACCCTTTCATCAATAATAATTACTATACTAAACTTTAAATCAATCTATTCGACTTATGAGATATATTTTCGTTTAAAACTCTCTCATAAAATGTTGATTACTCGTTGACCGTTACAAAATTCAATACACTTCAAATTTAATATCAAAGAATCTCTTGTGCCCTTCTTTACAAAGAGCCCATTGCAGATCTAGGTAAGAGCAGAAGTATCTAAATGGGCGATTCATCCCATAAAAAACACGGTCTCGACCAAGTTTGGACCTTGTTCAAAAGACATGAGCAGACCCATAACCCCATGGAATACTACGGTCCATGCCAACCTATCATTGTAATTACAATAACTTTTGTATATAAAAATGGTAACTATAACTATTTGAGCATGTATGGAATGACCTCATCTATAAAAACTATTTCATTCCAAAGTACTGTTAAATTAATCGACTTTATCAACATTCATAAAGGATAATCATAGATTGAACTTCCAAATCAAAAATATGGGTGATACCATATACCTTTGTATAGGTTAAGATCGTGACTTTAAATAAGCAAAGTGAAATTCCCAACATCCTCCACAAGATAAATCACCACCTCTTAAGCTTTCGATTGATTCAATCACAGAGACTAAAATTGAACTCCTCCTCCTTTCATATGCAACTTTCAACTTTTAATATTGAATATCAACGTAATTGAATGTATACCAAGCCCTTGTTTGTTATAGATTAAAATCAGATTTTTAGTGAATTTTGATAAAAGTTGATGGAATATGTGGTTGAAAAGTTGTGTGTTTCATGTGGTTAAAATTATTTGTTGACTTTGACTTGAGATTAAAATCAAATTTTAATCTGTATCATACAGGGGCTAAATAAGATTTTGATATTTTAATAATGTCTAATGCCATCTAAATCTATCTATCAATAGTGCAAAAATGCACGTTCTTCGCACCTCATTTGTCGTATCTACCCATGTGCTCGTGGGTAGGGCGTATCTATCTGATTTGCTACATTTGCTTGTGTCCATTTGTTTGATTTAATTGCGTACTATTGATTTGCCAAACATCATCCCTAAAGATCTCTCTCCTTGCTATCTAACATGTCTCATATGATTGTTCGAATCCCATGAATTAGGGAATAATTGCTACTCTTGTGCAAAAAGTTATAGAATGCCAAGTTTAGGCATTTTACCCACATTCATATCAATGAAAGATCGGAATCAGAGGGAACTAAAAAAATACGACAAGGAGTGCCAAATCATCTTGGTATCTTAACCTCGCAACCTCGAGTAGAATTTGGGAATTAGCTCAAGTGAAATGAACTAATTTCTCCTCTCTCAAACAACGTTCTTGACTCTTGAGAAAGGATTAGCCGCATGAAGAAGAAAGAGTTGTACATAATTATTAGCATCTTGCCTCAAGAACTTGAGAAAGCATTCTTTTCAAAAAGTAAAATTTCAACTTATTGATTTTAATTGAAATATATTTCATTAATCAACTGGATCATAAATGCACAAATAAAGCAAGATAAATAAGAGGTCAGCATTGCTAAATAAATTTGAATGGTACAATCGTAGATATGTATTAAATGGGGGGTGAATATTGAGGATGCCAGGCTGTCCCGCCAAGTCACCACCAATCAAAACATTTGCTCTTTGCAGCTTGCAAATTGACAAAAATGCATTCAACCCTTTCCCACTTGCCCAACACTTCATGCTTTGAATAAATAATAATTCAAAACTACTCCAATGTTTAATAATCACAATCTCATTGGATAAGTTTATTGCTCTATTTAATATTGACGTGCATATTGAACATTTGTTGGTTCATAATGTTAGTGGAAATTTAAGATAAGCAACGTTACAGTTAAATTACGAGTCCAATTAAATATAAGAATATCGGATATGAAATCTATTTAATCGGACTTTTTAGTTAGACTCGGGTGCTACATAATTACTCTATTTTGTTGGTTTATAAACTTGTCAAATATACTTATAAGCACAAGATATATATAAACATATTTGTCTTAATTCGCCTGATCCTGAAAATTAAGCCACCCAAAAAAATTAACTCTTTGGGCGTTTTTTACCTATTAAAAATTATCATTTTACCCTTTAAAATTTATAAAAATTAAAAATTAAAGAAGCAGTTTCAGTAATTCATCATATTGATACAGATTACTGCACTTATTAAAAGAAAAAAAAATTATAAAGATAGTTTTATTTATTTACCAGAGTTGGTGATAGTTAATTTCTTCAATCAATATCGGCAATAAATTTAAAAAATGCTCTACTGTGCTGGTCTCAAACCAATGTTATTATTATTAGTTTACGTACACACGATGTGGTGAGACATGATCGTATGGAAACTTTTTCAACCAAATAAAAAAGAAAAAAAAATCTCTACTCTCTTTCTTATTATTATATGAACTTATCCTGCCATTCTCTAATGCCATATTCGTGATAAAAACTTGATGCCTGCCAAAATGATTGAGCATAGGCATTCTATCTTCAGTTAGGAATTAGGATATAAAAAGCAGCATGAAAAAGTATTCAAATCTATCTCATGCTCTCTAAACATACCATACCCCCGGTTTGATTTAGATAAAAATTAGATTTTTTAGTAAATTTTGATAAAGATTGATGGAATGTGTAATTAAAAAGTTGTGAATCCCATTAAATATGTTGTTAAAATTTAATGTTGACTCTGAATCAAATTTTTATCTAATAATTTTCTGAACCAAACATGGGCTATAAGACTGATTGTGCTTTTACTGCGGAAAATTATTTATTTATATTTTATCTTTAATATGTCCCATATACAAATCAGATTCATTTTTTCGTCATAGATTATAAACATGCACAATGTTCATAAATTGGTGGCGATGAGAACTCGAGACTTTTACTTGGTTGTATACCATGTTGAATCCACCTTACTAGATACGAACAAATTTATTCATTCAAATACAAACTACTAGAAGCCATAATTTAAAATATGATTGCTAAGCTTCAA
>CAIGRP010008161.1:0-23542 GCA_903798385.1 Fraxinus cuspidata
AACATTTAAAATTTATTTTAAATACAAATAATAATAATAATAATAATAATAGTATTAAAAATTATATAATACAAATGACACAAATACCCTCCAACAATTCTTTTGGCAAATGAAAAAATGGGGAAAATTGGACTTTGCAAAATTTTTTCAAAATGGTGCAAAATTTGGTGCCGCATTGAAGTACTTTTACACCAAATTTTGGTGAAATTTAGTGTTTTGGTGTTGCCATTGAAGATGGTCTTAGAGGTGGCTCAAGTAATAGAGGGTTTTAGATAATAAAAAAATTAAGGATTTTTCAGTAATAGCAAAAGATTATGTACGTTGTTGATCACCTCTAATTTTTTTTTTGGTTAATAATTGTCGCGGTATTATTATATGTAATCTAACGAAAATCAATATTTGTTAGGTATTTCGGACTAAATCATCTATATTGACCAACGTCCAACTCTCATCCAGTTATTACCGATGGTAATATCGTTGACAATCATCAATTGTGCTATAGTCAATTATCGCTAATAGAGAAGTTGTTGAAACATCGACATATAATAGTTTATTCTTACTTTATTTTTTAAAATTTTAAAATGGTTACTAGTTGAATATAAAGTCAGCAAATTTAAATGTCTTTGTATTTTTAATTAATAATTTTGAATAATTTCTTTTAAATGTTGTTTCATTATCCACAAAATAAATTTAATCATTAACATTTATATTTTATATTTTACTATTTATTTATAGATGATTTTTTTGACGATAAATTAATATATTTTTAATATAACAAGTGAAAGCTCATTAGATATCTTTAATTATCCTTCTAATGTTTATTTAATTAATGACATAATATTTTGCAGGATTAATAGTAGAAAATCCCCTATTTGAAAACCTTTTGTGCGAGAATCCCTGTTGTGAAAATCCGTCAAATTTACTTTTAAATCCCAATAAAAAGAAAAAAAAAAAGGTGGATAAATTAAAAAGGGCGAATACGTCGTTTCTTATTTATAAAACCCACCCAAAACCAACTTCAATTTTCACCAACTACTAATTTTCAATTCTTCGCAATCTTCAATTTTCACGCACTATTAATTTCTTGAATTGCAGAAAAAGCGAAGTTGATGGACCGCTAAAATTTAGCAGTCACTTCCCTTTCTCTCCTAAATTCCTCAAGCTCCTCAGAATCTCTCCATCGATTGGACCGTTTTCACTAGGTGACCTTCCAACGCAGTTTTATACATATATTTGTGTCAATATTCTAAAATGCACGTTGATAATACAAATATTCGACGTAATCCCGAGCTTATATCCCGAGGAGTATAGGGCCCATTTGAATAAGTTTCCCGTAAAAACTCCTCGGGTCTACACTCCTAGGGTATCCACGACCCAACATGTCCTCCTCGAGTTTACAACCATAACTTCATGTAATTCCTGATTTACTAAGAATACCCTCTACATCAAAACTCTTCCAACTCAATGAATTAGAGTCCTACTACCAATAGGTAACCTCATCCTAAAAGGATCCTACCACCAGATTCCAATTCCTATCCAAACACGTGGGTAATACAAAATCAATTCAATTACAACTTCCAATCATGGTAGGACTCCTAGGGGTTTCAACATGACAAAACAATCCCATTAGGAACGTGCTACCTACCTCTATAAATACACCATCTCAACTCATTATTAAGGTACGCTTTTAACATTCAGTTTTGAGCACTTAAACTTTTCTTATTCTCTCTCTGACTTAAGCATCGGAGGGGCGACGATGACACACCTCGACACCTTTGTTTCAGGTACCGGAAGACCTCATTCGTGCTCATCCTCAGTCGTCAGGCTCGAAAATCACCAGGTACGATTTTTGGTGGCATCACACGCGTGCTTTGCATATGCCCACATATTCTTGATGTGTTTTCGAAACGTCTCACATATAGGAAATTAGTGTTATAATGCTAACTCATTTCGTTGATTGCATATGCACGCTTAAACGTTAAAATGCGTACGTATTTTTATTAAAAATTGTGTCAAATTTAGTTTAATAAAACTTTGCCAATTTTTAGAACGTAAAAAATAAAATTATCCTAAATCACCTGAACTATGAATTATGTATAACAACATGTGGGATTTTGACATTTAGAAAAATAAAAAATAAAATAATTTTTTTTGTAGAATTGCAAACTATCTACATCAAGCATAATCCTCCTTCTTCTTTGATCTTCCTATAGTTTTACTAGCAAGTGATGCTATTAATGCACAATTTTGAATTACTAATGGTTGTTATGAGTAGGAGGTTAATAAAATATCTTACCATCTACAAGAGGTAGTAAATTTTTTCGAGTTAGAGTAAGAGAGCTCGACAAAAATGATTTTGTATCGAATGACATGAAAGATGACTTGCATGAAGAAGTTGAGATTGAGTTGGAATCCTTAAAGAGTCATACAATATTTAGGTTTATTTTTTAAGTCGGCGTTCAAGTTTAATCTAATTGTTGGAATTAAATACCAAATTATTGTAATATTTATGATTTTGAGCAATATGTCTTTATTGAAAATTTGAAGAATATATATAAAATTCAAATAATTGTAGTATTATGATTTTGAGCAAAATATATATTTTTTGAAAATTTGAAAAAAATGTATAAAAAAAAATGCAATATTTTATTTATTTATTAGTTTAAAATATTAAAAATAATATTAAAAATTGGTAAACACATAATTACACATATACTTCGCATAGGCACATATAAGCTTGTAATACTTGATGATCAATCGAAACACATTGCCTTACAAAGGAAAGTATCACATTGAACAAACTCAAGGGGTACAAGGGTTTAAGAACGTCACTTGACGGGCATAGATATATTTTGCGGGTACGGGTATGGGTCATGTATTATTCAAATACAAGTAATACCAGTATGTTTGAGGCACATTATTTTGAAAGAATGTATTCTGGAATAGTAGATTGATAGAGAATTTGTGGTTGAAAAAGAAGGAAAAATTATTGATGTGATGTAAAATATTATTTTATTGAAGAATTTGTGGTTGAAAATGAGTAGAAGAATGAGAATGAAAATTTTAATGTAGAACAAACAGGGGCTAAGTTTCGTTATCGATCTTAAATTTCATGTCAGTTTAAATCATCTAGGAATTATTAAAGGTGTGTTTGATCCACATTAATTTGGAAGAATGTATTTTGGAATAGTAGATTGATAGAGAATGTGTGGTTGAAAAAGAAGGAAAAGTTATTGATGTGATGGAAAATATTATTTTATTGAAGAATTTGTGGTTGAAAATGAGTAGAAGAATGAGAATGAAAATTTTAATGTGTACCAAACAGGGGCTAAATGTATAATTTTAGTTCTTGGAGAGAAAGTGAAGATGACGCATTTGCCCTTTCTAATTTATCTATTTTCTCCCTTTTTACTGGTATTTAACGGTAAATCTGATGAATCTTGACGGTATGAGATTTTTCGCACATAAGGTTTCAAACAATGGGGTTTTCTGTGATTTCCAATAGGTAGGGAATATATCGTACATGAAAATATTTTTAGGGGGTTTTCTGCTATTAATCCTATTTTGTTTATAATATTTCATTTCTTTGTTATTTTGTTTAAAAACGAAAGTTTCATCAATGTATTAAATGTATTAAGATTTTAAAAAAAAAATTATCAACAACCATTTTTATCTTAAATTATTATTTTGCTGTCTAGACTTCTGTCAATAATTTTTATTATTTTAATTTATGACATAATTTTTATCGATAGAGTGAATTTATGAAATAAGTTTTTTTTTTCAATTATTTGGTTGAAGTTTTTACGTAATTTATTTAAATAGTGCATTTGAGTAAGGTAATGTTATGTATATAATTTTATAAAAGTATATGCTTTGCAAAAAAAAAAAAAAAAAAAGTAGGCTCGTAAATTTTATTTGTTTAACAAGGGTAAATAGCAGCAAAGGTCATCGATCTTTAGTTTTGTTTTGTAAATTCATCTCCAACATTATTTTTCAGGCTACTTTGTCCCCAACATTTGAAAAATACATTACATTCTTCCAAATGGACGATTCCGTTCATTTTTTCCGTTAGCGAACCCATTTGAGGATGGTCACTCAAAAATCAAAAAGGAAAAATTGTCATTCTACTATTCTTTATCAAAATATCCACTCTTTTGGAATATGTCGCTTGGCTTGGCTGCTGGAAAATCTCATTTTTACAATAGTCTTTCTTAAGCCAAAAGAGGAGCTTAAAGAAATTTTTATAAATAGAAAAGAACTAACACAAAAATAAATAAATAAATAAAAAGGTAATATCCTTCTTTCACCTCTACCTACCTACCTACCTACCTGCCACCACCACACCACCATTGCCATTCCACAATCAGCACTGCAAAATCAAGGGTAGTTATCCTTGTCGAAAGCATCAAGACATCCCAACAAAAATCAAGGGGTCTCTGCTACTAGCACCACCACACCGACAACCACGACCATAACCCACTATTGTCGGAGAGGCATAATCGTGTGTCCACACCACATCAAAAACTAAATTTTATTTGATTTTGGCGTGGGGTTCCCTCCTTTTGGGAACTTTAGTGTGTTTTGAAGCCAATTTCTGTATGAGAGAGTTCTTTCAATTGGTGATTGTTTCTCGATTGAAGATATGCTATCAATTTTCGAGAAATCCAAGCATGTATGTTCTTTCAATCCGAAGCGCTTTTAAGAGATGTTCTTTCAATCTCTAGATTTTAAGCAATAGTCTTATTTCTAGATAGCTCAGAGACATTTTATTCATTTTTGTGAGCTGTCATTCTTACATCATTTTGTTGAAAATCATGATTATGTCTCATTTTTAAAGCTTAGGATGCTTGTAGTTATGTGATACTTGTCTTGAATTTCATTGTTAGCATGCAATGGCTTAGAGCACTTGCTTCCACATCGCTTTTGTCAAAACTCACACTAAGGTTACTAGTTACTACCCATGCCAAGGCCATACGAGGCTCTTAATCATGTTTTGATGGAGGCTTCCATCATGTTTCCATCCAAGGAACAAGGCACAGATTCCTTTTACACTGGGAAGCCTCGATGGTCCAGGCGTTTTTTTGGACCGACAAGCCTCAATAACCGAGGCATGAATATTCGTCTATGTGGGCACGTGATGAGACTATTTTCATGACCAATCCAAAAATTACAAAATTCATAAAATTGGAATCCTTAAAATTTTCTACATCATAATATAATGTTCAAAAAATTCACCTGACTAGGAATGTCTCATGTAGAATGTAAAACCCTTAGGACCTACTTGGAAGATTTTTTTTTTTTTCCCGATTTTGGGTGGTACCATTTATGAAGGGATGGAAAAATTGGTGTTTGCTAGTTTTTTTAAACAACGGTTTTGGATGGTTTAAAAATCACCAAAATTTGGTATAGTATAATATTGATCGATTCTCTCAACCCACCAAATTGGTGGGTTTCGACCGTTCTCATATTTTCTTCTAATTTTACCATTTATAAAATAATTATTTCCAACCAATATATTTTCATCAAAACTAACTTTTAAATAAAAATATATTAACTAAATAATTATTCATAAGCAAAAAATTATATTATAAATAAAAAATACTTATAAGATAAGAAAAATTACATAATAATTAAAAAATTACTTATAAGTAAAATATTACTTTTATGTAAAAAAATATTTATAAAATGAAAATATTACTAATAAAATAAAAATTCACTTATAAAAATAAAAAAAAATTACTATAAGGAATTTTAATTAAAAGTATTAAATAAACTTATAACTATAAAATTTACTTATAAGTAAAAAATATTAACTTAAAATTTTAAGTAAATATTCAACTTTATTTAATTTTTTTTGTTAAATATTATTTTATATGTAAAAAAATTACTTAAGTAAAATATCACTTATAAAGAAAAAATTTCATATAAGAAACGATAAACTAATTTTTTTTACTAAATGATATATGTACTTTTATTCTTTCAAAAAACTTTAAAAATTGGTGAATAATAAACTCTGAAGTATATGTTGGACAATTTTAAAAATCGCTACTAAAATCACTCAAAATCAATCTACTAATAAACGCTCAAAATCGGTAATTTAAAAAATACTCGCAACCGGTACGCCTAAACTCCCAAGCAAGCCCTTAAAAATTCCAATGTCTTTGAAAATTCCCAAACTGAATAAAATATATATTATTTCACAAAATTCCAACTTCAGAAATATTATTTAGTTGAAAATCCTCAAATCGTAATTTTTTTTTTCAAAATTTTACTGTAGTCCCTGAAGTTTATAAAATTAAAAATTGATCCTCCAACTTACCAAAATAGCTTCAGTACCTCTAAATCTCAAATATTATCTTATGATCATCCTTAAAATGATACTTCAGAGAGGAATTACACGTTACAACATGTATTAAATATATTTTAAACACGTCTTCAGTCTTCAAAAGATATAAAAAAGAAGGAAAAAAAAAGACTTATATAATTATGTTTTAAACTTGTCTCTTTAAAAATATTTTTATTATTTGATTAACTAATGGGTGAAAATTGCACTGTTGGTCCTTAATCTATTGCTCTAGTAGTCCAACTTTAAAACAAGCAAGTCAATCTCGATATTTCATTATGGCTGCACAATGAGTATCAATCTCCAATGATGAAAACTACCTAAATCTTTGTTAGATTTTCATTTGACCCTTTCATGTCTTTATATAATAAAACTAAATTTTATTTTTCGACTTGTACTAGTGAGGGTCAATGGTGAAAATTTTCCAACTAATTAAGCGCATGTTTAGGAGTTTTTTTTAAAGTATTTATAAGTCGTAGTCCTACAAAATGAGTAGTTAATAATTGAAAAATAAATTAAATGTTTAAAAATTAAGTTCGATCATCTTAAAAGAAAAATTAAGCTTAGGTGTATCGTTTCAAAGAAGTGCCGTTTTCTTCGATTTTGCTGACTGTTGTCTTTAATTGGCATGTAGGTGTGATTTTGGTGAAGGTTGTTACCCGATTTTGCCTAGCGCATATGTTTTTATTACGGAAATTAATGCTATTTGCCTTAAAAGAAATATACATATTATTGATTAATTTATGGTTTTTAAGATAAAAATATAAACGATTGAAATAACTACCTCCTTTAATAGCTTAAGTTTTTAGGTGATTCAATATGATATTAGTGCATGCACGTGTTCTAAGGCCAAATCTTCCCGTTAACCATTTATGAAAATGCCACCTTTAGGCAATTTGTAGAAATATACGTGAGGATGCAAAAGAGAGGCACAACGATGTTAAAGTGTGTCTGACAAATATAAGTAAATAAGTGGATCTTAAACTTTTATTATAAACAAATTAAATTAAAAAAATAGATAGAAATGAGTGGAAGGTTAGTGGATATTACTTGTAGGTCTATTGAAATGTGTAGTTTAAAATGAAGTTTGATTACTTATAAATGATTTATAAATATGGCCAAAAGGAGGCATAAGCTTTCGGATGAGGCTCATCAGCACACAGTTCTCTAAAATGTGCTTGATCCATTTAATTTTTGAAAACTATGGACAGGTTAAGGCATACACGAGCAAGGGTAGTGTGCCTATGCCGGTTTACAATGTACCTTACAAGATCCTTTGTTGTGTTGTCAGCTTGCAGTTATAGGTATATCATTTTCAATACCAAATTGCTTAATGCTCTTTGGAATTGAATTTAACTTTCTTGTTAGGTTTTATACAAATAATGAAGTATATATGGTAATTACTGAAGCTGCGTTAAGTAATATACATCTTCATTATTCTTATCCTTAATTTTACCAATCAGTATTATGCAAGCCAATCCCAACACAGTTGAAGCGATTGTGCATATTACTTTCTCATCCGAGCTAAACCAAACACATTGACCAATGCAATTCGTTCTACTTGAGATTTCATCTTAAAATGTCAACTTTATTAAGAGAAGTAGCTCTAACCCTAATATGTTGGGCTATAATTTTAAGGAGTGTCTTTGTTGCATATGTAGTTCCTTGAACAGGCAAAAAAAGTTTAATTCAAGTCCTTTATTTCTCATTCTAACAATACTCGGATTTATGTATTTAGCTGCAGAAGAAAAAGTTTGAAGGCAACAATGGCTAGCCTGTGCCAATCCCATGGCTAGTGCCTCATGTTGGCAATAAGGTCTTCTACTTTCCGTAGGGTCACATTGAACATGTTTTGATCTGCTCTTTTATGTGATTCATCGTTTCATCAATGTTATTTTTCTCTTTTAGTTGTTCTTATCTCTACTCTAAGAATTTGGCGGATGCGATTCTAATAACATGTAATGTTCACTAAATGAAAAGTAACAGATCAAATTAGGTGAATCGTTTCAAAAGGAGTGTTGTTTTCTTCGATTTTGCTGACTATTGTTTTTAATTGGCGTTCTAGGCATGGTTTTGGTGAAGGTTGTTACCCAATTTTGTCGGCCATCGTACATGTTTTTATTACTAAATATTAATGCTATTTTCCTTAAAAGAAAGATGAATATTATTGATTGATTGATGTTGTTTAAACTAAAAGTATAAATGATAAAAATAACTACCTTGTCTAATAGTTTAAGTTTTTAGATTAGATGATTCAATGCGATAAGAATGAATGCACGTATTCTGCACGTGTTCTGAGGTCAAATTTTGCCGTTAACAATTTATGAAAATGCCACCTGTAAGAGCTTTGTAGAAATATACATGAGGATGCATAAGAAGGGGTGCAATGATGAAAGTGTGGCTCAGAAAATTTAAGCGAATAAGTTTAACTTTTAGACAAATTAGTTTAATATGGTATTTTGTCTTGAAATGAAGTTTTACCATCTTCCATTTATGATAATTTTTAGCTTGTTATGAATTCTGGATAGCAAGATAATGACGTTAATGAAATAAAGATGAAGAAAATAAGAACACAAGAATTTTAGAGGAGGAAAATCCACTATGATCAATAGTTTTGTATTTACAATATCAAGACTTCAATAATCTCAATTGAAATCTAAGCAACCAATCTCTCTATATGTTGTTGAATATGTAGAGAATCTAATGAGAATGTTTTTCTTGTATTGTTCTCGTATTGTTCTCTACACAAGTTGTGACATATAATATATGTATATAAACCCTAGAGATAAGTTGTAGGGGAATAGAAGTCCAAAACCATGTCAAAAAACGAAAACGGGCTTGGGCCGGATCGAGCAACAGGCGGGCGAGAGGCGAGCGACAACTCCTCACTTGAGCGATGGCGGCAGCGACAAGCGGGCGATGAACTCTCGGGTTGTTTTCCATCGGACTTGCTCCAGTGGCTAGCTAGCGCTAGGCTAGCGAAAATGCCGCGACTTTTTCTTCCGGTCCATAATTTTGATATCTTCAAGACTACTCCAATTTAGACTCCAATACCTCCTAAAATTTGGGTCAAATCACAACATAGTTTTTGATGGAAAATGAATATGTTCTGCATGTGAGAGGCATGCCAATGAGACACTTTAGTCAAATAAATTTATCTGCTCTCTAACAACTTAAATTTTTAGATAAGGTGGTTCAATAATATTATGTATAAATGAAAATTACTCACTATTCTAGCAACTTAATCTCCGCCTGGAAAGAATTTATAAACAATTTAATTTAAAAATAGATAAAAATTAGAGGTGAATAAGTGCATATTACTTGTCGGTCCATTAAAATGTGTGGTTAAAAATTAAGTTTTATCACTTCTGAGTGATTTATAATTTTTGCCAAACGAGGGCTTAAACTTTAGGATAAGGCTGATTAACACATTCTCTAGAACGTGCTTGATCTATCTAATCTCGTCAACTATTAATTTTTGAAATTTATGGACAGGTTGAGGCATACACAAGCAAGGAAAGTGGCATGCCAAAGCCAGTTTACAATGTACCTTACAAGATCCTCTGTTGTGTTGTCGGTGTGCAGTTAAATGTATATCATTTGCAATACCAAATAGCTTAATGTTCATTGGAAAGGAATTTAACTTTCTTGCGAGGTTGTATACAAATAATGAAGTATATATAGTAATTACTGAAACTAATTTAAGTAGTATACATTTTTATTATTCTTATCCTCCTTTTTTACTAATCACTATTATGTAGGCCAATCCCACCGCAGAAGAAGCGATTACGCATATTACTTTGGTACCGGTGGTAAATGGAACTCATTGACTGATGCAATTAGTTTTCCTAATTAAGATTTAGGATTCCATCTTAAAATGTTAACCTTATTAAGAGAAATAACTCCAACCCTTAACTTTGATCTACAATTTTAGAGCGTGTCTTTTTTGCATGTATATTTCTTTCACAAGGCACAAAAAAGTTTAATTTCAAGTCTTCTATTTTTCATTCTAACAACACTGGGATTTATGTATTCAGCCGAGGAAGAAAAAGCTTATAGGAAACTATGGCTCACCTGTGCCAATCCCATGGCTAATGTGCCTCATGTTGGCGATAAGGTCTTCTAAAGCTCAGGGTCACATTGAACAGGTTTTCATTGGCTCTTTTACGTGATTCATCATTTCATAAATGCAATTTTGCTCTTTTAGTTGTTGAATAATCACATCTCTACTCAAAGAATTTGGTGGATGGGATTATAATAATTTGTCATTTTTAAAATAAAAGTAACACATCAAATTAGGTGAATCGCTTCAAAAGGAGTCTTGTTTTCTTTGACTTGCTGAATGTTGGCTTTAATTGGCATTGTAGGCATGGTTTTGGTGAAGGTTGTTACCCCCATTTTGTCATGCAGCTCATTTGTTTTAATTACGTAATGTTAATTCTATTTGCCTTAAAAGAAAGATGCATATTATTGATTGACTGATGGTGTTTAAGATAAAAGTATATATGATAAAAATAACTATCTTTCCTGGTAGTTTAAGTTTTTAGATGAGATTATTCAACATAATATTAGTATATGCACGTGTTCAGCACGTGTTCTGAGGTCAAATCTTGCCGTTAACCATTTATGAAAATGCCACCTATAAGAGCTTTGTGGAAACATACACGCATAAGAGGGGAGGCACAATGATGATAAAGTGGCCTGACAAAATTTAAAAGTGAATAAGTGTAGCTTAAACTTTTAGACGAGTTAGTTTATTTTGGTATGTTGTCTTGAAATGAAGTTTTGACATCTCCCATTTATGATATTTGTGTATGCTTTTGATGGAAAATGAAAATGGTTTGCATGTGAGATGACTATTAGTGAGAAACTCTAAGCAAATAAATGTATTCGCTCTCTGACAACTTAAGTTTTTAGATAAGTTGGTTCAATAATAGTATGTATAAATAAATAATAAATTACTCACTATTCTAACTACTTAATATTTTCTTGTGAAGAATTTATAAACAGTTAATTTAAAAATAGATAGAAATGAGTGGTGGGTAAGTGAACATGACTTGAGGATATTTGAAATTTATTGACAGGTTAAGGCATGCACGAGCAAGGACAGAGGCGTGCCAATGCCAGTTTACAATGTACCTTACAAGATCCTCTGTTCTGTTTGTCAGTGTGTACTTACATGTATATCATTTGCAATACCAAACAGATTAATGTCCTTAAGAAATTAACTTAACTTTCTTGCGAGGTTTTATACAAATAATGATATATATATATTGTAATTACTGATGCTAAGTTAAATAATATACATCTTTATTATTCTTATCATCCTTTTTCACCAATCACTATTATGCAGGCCAATCCCAACACAGACGAAGCGAGTGCACATATTACCTTGGTACCGGAGGTAAACGAAACACATTGACTGATGTAATTCGTTCTACTTAATTAAGACTTGGAGTTCCATTTTAAAATATCAATCTTATTAAGAGGAGTTGTCCAAACTTTTATACGTTGGTCCATAATTTTAGGGGGTGTCTTTATTGCATAAGGCAAAAACAGTTTAATTTCAAATCATTTATTTCTCATTCTAACAATAATAGAATTTATGTATTCTACTGAGAAAGAAGAAGCTTTTAGCAACTATGGCTCGCCTGTGCCAATCTCATTGCTAATGCGCTTCATGTTGGTGATAAGGTGTTCTACTTTCGTCAGGGTCCCACTGAACATGTTTTGATCTGCTCTTTTACTCAATTCATCGTTTCATCAAAGCAATTTTGTATTTTTAGTTGTTGTTGTTGTTTAATAGTCTTATCTCTACACTAAGATTTTGGTGGATGGGATTATAATAATTTGTCTTGTTCGTTAATTGGTAAGTACCAGATCAAATTAGGTGAATCCTTTCAAAAGGAGTGCTGTTTTCTTTGATTTTGCTGACTGATTACTTTAATTGGTGTTCTTGGATGGTGTTGGTGAAGGTTAATGTTACCAGATTTTGCTGGCTAGCGCATCTGTTTTTATTACGGAATATTAATGCTATTTGCCTTAAAAGAAAGATGCATATTATTGATTGATTGATGTTGTTTAAGATAAAAGTATAAATGATAAAAATAACTACCTCCTCTAACAGCTTAAATTTTTAGATGAAATGATTCTACATGATATTAAAGCATGCACGTGTTCTGCACTTTTTCTGAGGTCAAATCTTGCTGTTAACCATTTATGAAAATGCCTCCTGTAAGAGCTTTGTAGAAATATACATGAGGATGCCTAAGATGAGGAACAATGATGATAAAGTGAGGCCGACAAAATGTTTAAGTAAATAAGTATATCTTAAAGCGTTAGTTTATATGGTATGTTGTTAATTTTTAGATAAGTTGGTTTGATAACAAACAATATTTATAAATAAATAAGAAATTACTCACTATTCTAACAACATAATCTCCGCTTGGGAAGAATTCATAAACAGATTAATTTAAGAATAGATAGAAATGGGTGGTGGATAAGTAGACATTATGTGTGGGTCATTGGAATGTGTGATTTTAAATGAAGTTTGATCACTTACAGATGATTTACAATTTTTTTCTGAATGGAGGTTTAAACTTTCGGATGAGGCTGATCAACATATACTTCTCTAGAATATGCTCGATCTATCTAATCTCATGAACTATTTAATTTTTGAAATTTATGGACAGGTTGAGGCAAGCACGAGCAAGGATAGCAGCATGCCAATGCCAGTTTACAATGGACCCTTACAAGATCCTCTGTTGTGTTGTCAGTATATCGTTTGCAATGCCAAATGCTAAATGTTCTTTGGAAATTAACTTTCTTGAGAGGTTTTAGACAAATAATGAAATATATAGTAATTACTGAAGCTATGTTAAGTAATATACATCTTTATTAATCTTATCATCCTTTTTTACCAATCACTATTATGCAGGCCGATCCGAACACAGGCGAAGTGATTGCACACATTACTTTGGTACCAGAGTTAAACGAAACACATTGACTGACGCAATTCGTTCTGCCCAATTAAAACTTTGGATTCCATATCTTATAAAGGTCAACCTCAATAGAGGAGTAGCCTTATATGTTGATATGTAATTTTAGGGGGTGTCTTTGTTACATATATAGTTCCACGAATAAGCGAAAAAAGAGAGTTTAATTTCAAGTCCTTACTTTTTGAGCAAGTACATCCCCCCTAATTCATAGCTATTCTCAGTCCTAAATAGGAATCCTTGCATTTTTGACTTCTGATAAATTTTTTTTTTTTTTTTTGCAGCCTCATTTTGATGTGACTGCCTTGGAACTGGAACAATATAATATAAAGAAGAATGAACCCCCTTCGGCCGAGCTTCATTATATCCAGCAGATAGAACAAAGAGCACTGAGAAAGAGACTTTTTATGCCACCTATTATTTCTAACAAATCTGGGATTTATGTATTTAGCTGAGGAAGAAGATATTTATAGGCAACTAAGGCTCGCCTGTGCCAGTCCCATGGCTAATGTGCCTCATGTTGGCGATACGGTCTTCTACTTTCCTCATGGTCACATTTAACAGGTTTTGATCTGCTGTTTTACGTGATTCATCGTTCTATTAATGCAATTTTTCTCTTTTAGTTGTTGTTATCGAATAATCTTCTCCCTACTGTAAGAATTTGGTGGATGGGATTATAATAATTTGTCAAGTTCGTTAAATAAGTAATAGATCAAATTAGGTGAATCATTTCAAAAGGATGTTGTTTCTTTGATTTTTCTGATTGTTGTCTTTAATTTGCATTCTAGGCATAGTTTTGGTGAAGGTTGTTACCAGATTTTGTCGCCTCTCGCATATGTTTTCATTACGGAATATTAATGCTATTTGCCTTAAAAGAAAGTTGCATATTATTGATTGAGTGATGGTGTTTTAGATAAAAGTATAAATGATAAAAATAATTACTTCTCTAATAGCTTAAGTTTTTAGGTGATTCAACATGATATTAGTGCATGCACGTGTTGTGCACATGTTCTAAGGTCAAATCTTATGAAAATGCCGCATATGTAAGAGCTTTGAAGAAATATCAGTGTTCTAAAATGCTCACATATGATCGGGGCATGTTTGAAACACTTTTCATATTGGATATGTGCACAACAATACAGTCAACCCATTTTGTTAACCGCATATGGACGCTTAAATGTCAAAATGAGCATGCATTTGTATTAAAAAATGTGTCAAAATTAGCCTAACAAAGTCTAGCCCATTTTATAACTTATAAACGCAAATTGAGCCCAACAAACATCAACTTAACCCTAATCACCCGAGCCCATGAAATTATGTATAGCAATCTGTAGGGTTTTGACATTTATACCAATAAAAAAATAAAATAAATTTTTTCGTAGACTTACAAACTATCTACGCAGAGCCCGAACCTCATTCTTTGGTCTTCCTCCAGTTTTACTAGCGGTGATGCTAGTAATGCACAATCTTGAATTATTGATGGTTGTAATGAGAGGAGGTTAAAAATTATATTTTCCCATATAAAAGAGGTAATAGAAAATATCGAGTTGAAATAAGGGAGCCCGATGAAGTTGATTTTGCATCGAATGACACGAAAGATGACTTAGATGAAAAAGAGAAGTTTGAATTGGAATCCGATAAAGAGTTAGACAACATTTAGGATTTTTGTAAAGTCGATGTTCGTGTTTGATCTAATTGTAGGAATTTATTACCAAGTAATTGTAGTATTTATGATTTTGAACAATATTTTTTTTTTTTGTAAATAAAGAAGAATATATAAAGTTCAAAGAATGCATTATTAATTTTTATTTATTAGTTCAGAATATTTAAAATAATATTAAAAATTGGAAAACGTATAATTACGCATATGTTTCGCATAGGCATGCATATCCTTGTAATGCTTGACGCTCATTACGTAATTTAGAACATTGAGAAATATACGTGAGGATGGATAAGAGGAGGCGCAATGATGATAAAGTGAGGCCAACAAAATTTAATAAATAAGTGTATCTTAAACTTTTAGACGAGTTAGTTTAATATGGTATTTTGTCTTGAAATGAAGTTTTTCCATCTCTCAATTATGATAATTGTGTACGTTTTTGATAGAAAATGATATGTTTTGCATGTGAGATGACATGTTAGTGTGAAATTTTAAGCAAATAAATATATTCGCTGTATATCAACTTAAATTTTTTGATAAGGTGATTCGATAACAATATGTGTAAATAATAAATTTCTTTCTATTCTAACAACTTAATATCCACTTGGGAAGAATTTATAAACAGTTTTATTTAAAACTAGATAGAAAAGAGTCGTGGGAATGGATATTAATTTAGGGTCCATTGGAATGTGTAGTTTTAAATGAAGTTTGATCACTTGATTTACAATTTTTTTCAAACGGAGGCTTATATTTTTTGACGAGGCTGATCTACACGCACTTCTCTAGAATGTGCTTAATCTATCTAATCTCATTAACTATTTTATTTTTGAAATTTATGGACAGGTTGAGGCATGCACGAGCAAGGATAGCGACATGCCAATGCCAATTGTCCGCTAGCGCCTATGTTTTTATTATAAAAAGCTATTCGACTTAGAAGATAGATGCATATTATTGATTGATCATTACTGTTTAAGATAAAAGTTTTAAAAGTAAAATTAGTACCTTCTCTAATAGCTTAAGTTTTTAGAAGAGGTGATTGAATTGATATTAATGCATGCACGTGTTCTGCACTTTTCTGAGGTCAAATCATATCGTTATCCATTTGTGAAAATGCCACCTGTAAGATCTTTGTAGAAATATACATGAGGATGCATAACAGGAGGCACAATGATGACAAAGTGTTGCTGACAAAATTTAAGTAAATAAGTGTATCTTAAACTTTTAGATGAGTTAGTTTAATATGGTATTAGAACATGACGAAGTTTTGCCATTTCCCACTTATTATAATCGTGTCTGGTTTCGATGGAAAATGAATATGGTTTGCATGTGAGATGGCGTGTTCAATGGACAGGTTGAGGCATGCACGGGCAAGGATAGTGGCGTACGTGCCATTGCCAGTTTACAATGTACTTTACAAGATCCTCTGTTGTGTTGTCAGCGTGCAATTACAGGTATCTCATTGCAATACCAAATAGCTCAATGTTCTTTGGAAATGAATTTAACTTTCTAGCGAGGTTTTATGCGAAAAATAAAGTATATATAGTAATTACTTAAGCTATGTTAAGTAATATACATCTTTATTATTCTCATCGTCATTTTTTTACCAATCACTATTATGCAGGCTGATCCCAACACAGACGAAGCGATTGCGCATATTACTTTGGTACCGGAGGTAAACGAAACACATTGACTGATGCAATTCGTCCTGCATATTATGTATTGCAGACTTCTCATTGTCGTATATTTGGAGACCTCCATAAATTTTACTTATGTTCTCAATTATCTCTATGCACTTACTCGACTTAATTTTATTATTTTTTCGTCACTCTTCAGGTATGCCATTGCGTTTTCTGAAAACTGAGTTGTATGATTCCTCTGTCAATGCTTTGCTTGCATATAATTTGGAAATCTCATTGATAATCGCTATCATCGACTAGCATGCTTATCCAATTGCTACATCATTAATTGACTTATTTTCCTATTCGCTTGTAATTTGCCAACCTATACACGTGAATATGCATCTCTAATAAGATTTTTTGGATTTTCACAGAAAGATGTAGAAGGTTCACAACACAATGCCCATCCATCTCTAGCTTGGGAAAGTTGTATGCGCTCCTTCAGTAAGAAGCTAATTCCATCTGATACTACGCACATGGTGAACTCTCCGTACCAAGAAAATGTGCTAATGAATTTCTTTCCTCCTCTGGTTAGTTTTTTTTTATCATTTTCTCCGTAAAACCACCTGACAATAATGTTTTCTTGAATTGTATCGCCTTCATCTCGTTTTTTTTTTTTCAAACTGTTGACTAATTTGATCTTTTGATTCTCTGTACTATTTCATTACATGTCGTTGACGAATGTGAAGACACGGATCATTTTTTGCATAATTCCTCAGAAATATTTCTTCTTGCAGGACATGTTTCAGCATCTCCATTCACAGGACCTGGTTGCCAAGGATTTGCACAGGACAGAATGGCAATTCCGCCACATATATTGTGGTATTAGAACGGGGATCCCTTTATGGAATTTAATTGACAGTTGCAACATTTATATATAATGGGTGGCCAACCTTACCTGATAGTGGACCATTCTTGAAGGACACGAGAATCTCGTGACATCTTTTTTAGTTTCTTTACTTTGAGAGCATATTTAGTACTCAATACTGGAAAGGAATGTAGAGTATAATAAACAAAATTTATTTTTCTTTTCTTCCTTAACACTGCTTAACTATCTAAATATCATTACTAAACATGCTACGAATGGCTGATGTTTAGTTTATCTTCTTTTCCACCATTTCTAAATACAGGTAAACCAAGGCGTTACTCCGTGGACGTAGGCAAATTGGCCGAACCACGTAAATATTGACTTGTGCGTGTGATTGTTTTTCTTTGGCGTGTGTTTTCTCTATTTTTGCGTTTCTCACAGATTGGGAATTTCGGGTTAATTCCCTACACCACTCTCTCTACTTCTAGGCTTAAGTAGTCATTTTTTGTTTCACAGTGGTAAAACTAGCAAACTCTTTGTTGGGGTTCGCCGTGCAAAGCTAGAAAGCAATACATCAGCATCTCTGTTATCGAGTCAAAGCATCCAACATGGAGTCCTGGCTGGCTCTTTCTATGCGATCTCTACAGAAAGCTTGTTTAATGTGCATTATTATCTTGGTAAGCCATTATTCTTGAAAATAAGTTTAAGTTTGGAATAGTAGAATGTAAAGAACATATTGTCTCTTTTCCTGCTTATATATGTTGTATATGCAGGAAAAGTCCAGCTGAACTCATTATCCCTTACAATCAACACATTAAGGGTGCTGAAATTAATTATAGTTTTGGGATGAGATTTAAAATGCAATTGGAAAGAACAGAGGGAATCTGAGTTGAAAGGAGTGCAAATTAAGTGCGCGTAAAATATAAAATACAAGTTAAATTTTTGTCAGCTCCTAATTCGCACAAAATTCAGGTTACTCTTACGAAAAGTATTAGAATTGAGAAAATCGAAGGTCTTTAATGTATTGGTCATCTTATACCAGATTTAGGGATACTATCATTGGTATCGAAGATATTGACCAGATCAGATGGCCAGGGTCCGAGTGCAGATTTACCAAGGTTAATATACATGTAAACATTTTTAAGAAAAAAATTTCCAAGCTAGACATGAACACATTTAGATATCATATGTACATCTACTAATTTACAAATTCTTTAACAGGTGAAATGGGTTTCTGCAGAAGACGCTGCTATTTATGCCGACAGGGTTCTCCTTGGAGCATTGAAGTTGTTGAAATATACAAGAGTAAGCAAAAATCTGTTCCATCAGATGCAAAGAAGGCTTGACCTTTCAATCCATTGTTTCCCTTCTCTGTGAAGGATGGTAAGCCTGATAATGGTTTTATTTCAAGGACCTCTCTCTCTCTCTCTCTCTTTCCCCTGCTTAGGGTTGTTTGGCTATTCTTAATAAAAAAAAAATTAAATTTACTTTTTTTTTCCAGTAAGTAAAACTAAGACAAAACTTATTTTTTGGACTGCTAAAAGTTGTAAATTCTGTACTGGAAATATGCTACCAGAGCGTAAGCTAGTGATACTTACGGTTACTAGAGTTTTGCCATATAGGGTGCAGGCGTGCAGCATGCGTGCTGCTTCGCCTGAAAAAAGAAGTTACTTTTATAGAACTTCAAACATGTTTGGCAAACAATTTACTTAAAAGTAACTTTTAATTAGCCAAACATACTGGCACTTGTTCTACTCTCACTTATTATTACGCCTCAACTATCAAATTCATCCTTCATCTCCTCGAAAGGCATTAACATAGAACTCAATCAAGCATATAAGGTCAAGAATTCGTAACTGTTGATGCTTACAATCAACGACCATTAGCACGGCTTTTGATTCACATTTGAGCCCGAAGTTATTTTAAGGTTGTGGAGAGAAGTACATTGTGTTGGATAATCACCATCAACTTCAGATTCATAATCATCTTGAAAGCACCATATCCATCCCTGTTGGTGTTTCTACGACTTTGGGCATTGCTATTTCCAGTGCTCCTCCAACGTTTGCTCCACGTGCAACCGACTATGGTAATGGAATGGAAAAAAGTCTTTGCATCCTTAAAGTCAATCACATTACTTTTAAATCTCAAAAGAAGTGCATCAGAAAAGCTCCACGAGAAGTACAACCCATTGACAGTGGCACATGCATGCTTTTCGGGGTTAAAAATACTCAGAAACCACCCTAAGGTCCTTTCACCCAAATTTGTGGTTGGTGAACTGAATGGTTTTGATGTTGTCCCACCACCTGCACCTCAAGCAGGCATCTTGGAAACCATTCATGTTTGGGAGCGATCTAATGGCAATCTTCAAGAACTATGCAGCTGTCTCCACATTAACCGGAGTTGCACGAAGGTACTTTAATTAGGGATTAAATGTTGCAGCATGAAGAACTTTCAAAGAGCTTTTTCGGCAAAGTCTAAAAAAAGTAAAAAACTAGTTTTTGATCTAAATTATTATACTTCTTTGTTTTTCGGCAAACATGTTTGGCTAAGCTTTATAGTAACTATTTAGTACTATCCTTT
Source organism: Fraxinus cuspidata (assembly GCA_903798385.1). NCBI lineage: Eukaryota > Viridiplantae > Streptophyta > Magnoliopsida > Lamiales > Oleaceae > Fraxinus > Fraxinus cuspidata. The sequence continues at coordinate 20,063 of CAIGRP010008161.1, forward strand.
TAGGCTTAGCTGGGATTAGCTTCCTTTCAGTCACTTGGCTAGATTGAGTCAATTAGGAGATTAGTCTATAACTATTTTCTTCCAGGTAATGAAATATGGAACTGCTCTTGGAAGATCCATCGAACTCTCATGTTTCAATTGTTATGGAGAACTTGTGTCTGAGCTTGACAAGATATTCGAATTTAATGATGCCCTCATTGATGGGAGCTCTAGCTGGCGCCCAAGCTACACTGATGGTGGAAGAGACAAAATGTTTGGAGACTGTTCCTGGAAGTGAGTACCAAATTCACTAATAGGCCTAAATATTAGTGCATTATTCTATTCATAAATACGGGCTACCGTGGTTCTGATTTGCTTAATACTTGAAATAAAGGGAATTCCGGGCCATAGTCAAGAAGATGTTTATCTGTCGTAAAGATGTTTCTCATTCTGCACATTCAAGGGCACCGGTTTGAGTCTGTGTCACTGCTTAGATATGAACAGTCTTCGTATGTCCATAACGCACCAGAAATAATGGGTGATTAAGGATATCCTTGTATGTTGTAAAAAGACGATGTCTGGATGTTAGTTAGTAAACAATGACTTGTGTTCTTATGTAAGCAGTCCCTTTTCCTCCTCCCCCTCTCTGCACGCTCAAGTTTGTGGAGGCATCTTGTATGGTTAGTTTTGCTGAGATAATGTACTGTTTGGTTAAATGAAGTCGACAAGATTGATGAACAAATCCATCTAGCAGTGCCCCCAAATGAAGAACCAAGCAACATTTCTTTGATCGCTTGGATGTAAACTTTTCGCTGAGATATTCATTTGAGTAACCATATGATTCCAAGTCCCATTGGTGAACTTGGAATTTAGTGTTTAAAGGCAGAGAAATGATATTATACACATGAATTCGAAACAAGCATCAGGGATAAGAAATAAGCCAATAAGGTACAAAATCATTCTAACCCTCTCGTGTAGAATGCTAATCCAGTAACCCCGATATTTTAAGTAAGCCAATGGGTGAATTTAATATAAACTCATTGTCGGGAACTGGGGGAACACTGGTTCCTGCAAGTGGTATTAGAGTCGTGTCTCAAACATAACTACATAAATGCACACAATGAATTTTCAGACGTGTGTTGCAGTTCTAAATAAAAGTCATAATTTTTGAAAACATGGAATTTGTTATTTGATAACGCTTTTGAACAATAGCATGTAAACTGTAGTTTCTAAAAACACGGTGCGAATAGAAATTACACTCTCATGTCCCTTTACCTTCTTGTCTCTAATCTGGTACTTGATTCCTATGGAGATCTTAATTCCTAAATTTGGTTCAGAAATATCATTCGGATGCCCTCTGTCATGAATTTTGCAATGGCCTTTAGATGAATGATTCAGCTTATAATTTGAAGTGTTCCTTGTGAGAAAATTCATATTTTGCTGGTATAACTGCAGGAATCAGAATGGCTAAGAGCGACTCTGTACAAATGGTTAGACAATGAGTATTGCCCAGAGTCAGCTACCGTAGATAAGTAAAGTTCCTGCCACCTCGTTCTACAAATCACTGGTCGAAAAAACAAACTAATCTGGGAGAGATTTTGTTAAAAATGGTAGTAGAATTGAAATCCATATCCTATCAAGAGAGCTTCCATGGAGCATTTTCCTCGGCAAATGCAGCAGTGAATCTTATTATTCAGCGGATAGCGCTGGAATAGTTGCTCGATTTTGCAAAGGTTTGAAACCTTCAACCTGCAAATACAGTTTAAGCTTTCTTCATATTATCATGCTTGGAAATCTTGTCAGCCTAGTGATATTTGTAGAGATAATGTTAAATGGATCATTTAAAAGCTTAAACTATTACAAATTTACTAATATATGTTTCCAACGAGCTCAAATCTAGTTTCCTTATCAAAAGTCCGGTGAGGAGTCTTTGTATATGGTTGCATTGAAACTAAAATGCACTAAATTTTATTATTTATGATACCTTTATTGAATTATCTCATTTAGAATATTAAATTTTAGTAAGAAGTAATTCAACCACTAGATGTTTAAAGCTTGATTTATGCCATAGGATCACCGTAAGTCACGTGGACAATTCCGTCAAAGAGATGAAACGAAATTCATCCCATTGATGTATAACACGTCTCAATTTTCAGTAATCAATTAGTCATGTTTCAGAATTCAGTTATTGAATAATAGCGAGGACTATAGTTTAGTGAACATTAAAATAGTTAACCTGTTATCTTCCTTATAATTTGATGCTTTTTCATCTTGATGGGTTTTGATACCCAATGAATCCCGGGCTACGTGTAAATGTTGGATTGAATTTCATAGGCATCGGCCGATGAATTAAATTATTACCAACAACCAAGTCCAAATGCTCGACTCGAAAATGACGTGGGCTATTGGAAGTAACTTAAATAATTAATGTTGCTCACGACCCATAGATATTACATTTCGGGTGGCTTTGGATCTTGGCCCATTTAACCTTTTTATTGGTCCAACTAAAGTCTAACATATCCTATATATATGGTTGTCTTTACCCTAGCCGTGTGTATGTGATTTGTGTATGAAAAGGAGAGAAAAAAGTGGCCTTTGAGAGAGAATTCGGTTGCCTTTGCTGGAGAAGAAAAATCGAAGAAAAATCGGTGACTTCCCTTTGATTTTTTGTTCTATTCTCTTGCCTTATTTCGTTTTGTGTGCTTGTATGAGTTAGTTGGTGTGGCTCTCAATGCCAAATATATTGAATCATTAATTGATCTATGAATGGTGAATAAGTTGCATGCTTAGAATAATTTTTGTTTTTCCATGTGAAATTTGATATATATTGAGCACATGAATTAAGTTAACCATTGTGTAGGTATGAGTTAATTTCATAATTGAATAGGTTGAAATAGTGGATCATAGATGCTAAACCTAAAATCACCAAATTTCATATTCTCGGACTAAATTTAGAATAGTTTGGGGGGATTTCACTGTTGTGGGAAAATGTTGAGATAAATATGGATTCCATGTGTGAAATTAAAATATTGTGGGGAATGTCTAAGGTTAATAGGATGTAACTGGGTGAAAATCTCAAATTAGGGTTCATTTTACTTGAATTGGTGTTGAATGAGGGACATTGCACTAATCAAGGCATAAAAAATATTTTATAAGAAATTTTCTTCGTAGCCTTTATGACTCTAGCAATTAAGCCTGCAAGGGTCTTTAAAACCTAGTGCCATATGGTCATCTAACTTGGGAGTCATCGACCGAAATCTTGTTACATGGGTCATTTAGAAAGTTTAACGGAAATAATGCTTCAAATAAAGAAAAAAATTATCCTAAAAAAATGCAGATGCATGAAACAGAAGACGCATGAAATGCTTTGGTTAAGTTTCAAACACTAGTTTAAGAAAATTTGACTTTTGATAAGAGATTGTTAGCCTAATTAAGTCCTAGAAATTGAAGCAATCACACTTAATGGAGAATCCTTATTTATTGAAATGTTGAACTGCGATT
>CAIGRP010008162.1:0-12423 GCA_903798385.1 Fraxinus cuspidata
CATTATCAATCTTTGAGAATATATCTTTCTCCACATAAACAATAAGGCTATTATTCATCCATTCATCTCCAATTCGATTGCCCAATCTATCTTTTACAATGTTCACGGCAGAAAATACTATTTATACCGTAGCTGTAGCAACCGGAAGAATTAGTACCAAAGTCAAAAGCTTGTAAACCATTAGATATGTTATGCTCTTATTTGTCAAAACTAACAGTCATGGGTTCGCAGCCAACTATGAGCACAAACTATGCCCTCAACAAATATTTTAATATACGAAGTGCACAAATTATCAACAATAAATTCAATAGCAGATGAATACAAAAAAAGTAATTTGTTATTCCTATTTACTCCCACATGCTTCAATAGCATATGAATACCAATAGAAAAGTCACTTACCGGCTACCGATGAACGCTGCTGGCAGAGGCCGTGGTTCTGTGGTTCAAATATGAGATACCCACGGCTTCACTTCTTCAATTACATTGATTTCATGAATTTGGGACTGGAAATTGGAGATTTCAACATAATTTTTTTCAATTCTCTGTTGGGAGTCCGGAGTCGGGGTGAATGCTTTCCAATTGGGATTCTTGATATTGTAATGGATTGGTTATATTTCTATCATACAGTTTAGGCCAAATAATTGGCCCACTTCCTTTTTTGGTAACTGGTTGTTGAAAAAATTGGGGCGGCTCAAAGCCCAGTGCAAGCATCTGCTTGCATTGGGCTTTGGTCGGGTCCGTCCCTGATCTTAGGTAATGAATCGGTTGAACTAAAATACTTTTGGTTTTTAACGATTTTTTTTTTAAACGCCACAGGTTTTTAGCCTTCAAATATATATTTAATCCTCATATATGTCAGTAAAAATTGATTACATTACTCAGCAATTTGCTCTAATGTTTAAAAGTTGTCACCGGACATGACTTTCTTGTTATTCTTTGTTGGAAAATGCATATTTGTTTGCATCATAAATACAATCGAATTATGTTATCCTACTTCAAACTTTTTAAACTCCGTCAATTGGACTAATGGTGTCTTTGCATTTCCACTATATTGTTTATTCTAGTGATATTATGGTGAAATTTATACTTTCTTTCGACTTCTGAGGGAAATTGTATTTATCATCTTATATTACTTCTTGGCAATAATATTGCAGGCGAGAGAAGGCATTTTGTAGTGCAGAGTGTTGCTTCAAGCAGGTTTCCATTGACGAATGCAAAGAGAAGTTTGGCGCTGGCATGAGGAACCCAATGAAGTACTCCGTCTCGCCTTGCTCTAGTACAATGCAATTTTTTGTGGGTGTTGCGGCAGCATAGGTATTTTTGTCGTATTTTACACATAAATGAATATAAGGATGTTAGAAAGGGTTATAATATGAGTACAAAATAAAATTGTGATTTGCATCACGAATAATAAAAAATGGATTTGCTGGAAGTTAAGTTTGAGCAAATTATGTCGGAATTTAGAGTGCATAAAGTAGTTCTTACAAGGTGATGGATGAGTTCGAGGAGTTTTGACTAGTTATTTGCTTATGACCAACATTTTCATATTGTTATTTGATACCCGATCATATGAAATGAGTTTACAGTCCAATTATGAAATCCCTAAAAACAGAGGTATGTAGTTCAAGTCTTCGGCCGATTCACCAAGCAATATTTTGGTTGCTTTTGGCTGTTCGAATATCTTGGGAAGCCTTTTTCTTAAAAGTTTTTGCTACCTATGAGAAATCAAATGACGTTCAGGGTTAAAGGAACACCTTTCTTAGGGTTGGGCTCTTCTATGTCTCACCGGTTGTGGATTCAGAAGTGAAATTCAGAGCTCGTAACTTAATAAATTGGTGAATTGAATTCTCAAATGTGTTCAAATTGTGCACAACTTGACATTGACTTGTGGCTAAATGGGCAAAATTGTCAATTCGCTCAACATTTATTTCCAATTCAACGGAAAGTGTGAAATTTGACTGTCCACGTGGGACTCAAAATCACTTTCGAGAGCCAAACCTAAATTAACCAAGGAAATTAACTCGTACAAGTTTAGAAGAATTATTTTCCCCATTACTCTCCCGTTGGGCTTGTACACAATGTTAAATTAAAATAGAAAGAAAAGGAAAAGAAAGACATGAGCGCTAACAAAATTCTGCGAAAACTAGGTTGAGAAACACTAGAGGCTAATCATAAATATTTAAGAAGCTAATCTGCAGTCTACAATTTCACTGATACTGTGAATTTGCAAACATTATAAATATTTACGAAGCTAATCTGTAGTCTACGATTTCAGAGATATAGTGAATTTGCAAACATTATCCCTCGACGAAGGCTTCCACTAGCTGCAGCAAACTTGTTCTCTAAATCAGATTCCCCGACAGCACAAGCAGCAGCTTTCAACTGGAAAACCAGAAAAAAGAAGATAATAAACTGAAAATGGGTTATATGATTGAGACAAACTTTAAGTGCAGGTATGGTAATTGGTATGGAGGCCGTACTAACAGTAAAATAGATAACATAAAGATTCTTTTTCTTTTTCAAAACTGTCCACAATTGTCACCTTCCCAAACATGCCACGAGTATTATCTATTTGGCTTGAATGAGTAATATATGATAAAAAGAGAGAACAATTCAGAGTTGTCCACCCATCTGTTGGCCTGAAGTAGAGAACCTACATTATATATCTTCATGGAAAGGGACCAAAATGGTCCAGAAGTAAAGGCATCCAACAATTCATGCACCCTACCCTAACAATTGCTAGAAAGGCTCGATGATTATATTTTACTTTTCTTCAAATCATTAAATGCATGTTGGTTGCCTATCGGAAAAGGCTCCATTATGCCTGTTTTGTTCACTTATTTATGAACTCTTGCTCGAATGAAAAATTCATAGGATTTATGAAAATCGATTGGATTACCTGGTTTAAAAATTCATCCAGCCTTCTAACTAGTCGTATAATGCTACCTTCAAGAATGTCTGTCTTTTCTATAACATCTTTAAAAGATTTTCCCTGTAAAAACAGAGTTTAGAGGAACAATGAGTTTAGATATGATCTATACCAACAAATTTAAAATGATGCATTGACTCAAAACCAAGCAATTGATCCAAGTTGCCTTAACAAATAAAATTTCTTATAGTTCCATTTGACCAAGAATATTAATTATATCCCAAGTGATAAATTTTGAGGCACCAAATGAGAATAAGAGTAGTTTAACATGCCATCTACTAAAAAAACACAAGCCACTAAATCGACCTCTGACCACATGTGGATCACATTCATCAAGTATGGTCTGACTGCTGCCTCCACATATTCCTCCACATTTACTTCGAGTCCACATTCACGTTGTATCTGTCAAAAAAGTTTCAAGTTGTCATTTACCAAGCTCTGCAATACGTTTCTTTTTCAGTTTGCAGATTCCCAATATAGATAACAAAATTAGATCTATACACACACATGAGCATGTGTAAAAGACTAAAAGCTGAACACACCTCTGCTATTCTTCTAGCACTGTCTTGAAGCTGTTGCAGTGGTTTAACAAGTACTGCTGTTACATCTATGTTCCCTGATTTTTCTCCTGGAATGAAGCAACTTGCCAGAGCAGCGACTTGATGATGATCAAGATCATTGAAGGTACCTGCAAAAAAAAAAAAAATGTGATGTGGTGATAAACTAACGTTCGATATTGGGACTGGTCCATAACATGCAATTTCCAACTGGGAAAAATTAAACACTGCTCAATACATATTGAAGTGCGGAAAGGAAAGAAATGACAGCAGACATAAGTTTGAAAAATCAATGATAGAGGGTTCACCATTGAACATCAATTCAGTAACAAGGAGCTCATCTCCTGTATCTATCAAACAGGCTGCTCGTCCTTTCAACTGAACAACACCATCAGCATCAATGTGCCCCAGCTTTTTCAGAACCCGTGAGCGGTTCCTAAGTTCAATGCGAAATTTTTGAAGCTGAATATAGACGAGAGGTAGCAATTGAATGAGGACCAAAGAAGGCATACGCGTGCATAGCAGCTAATTCGCAACACACCCATGTATTTGTCTATTTATGTACATATATTCACAGGAGCATCCAACAAACAACAAATACCTGTGAATCACGCATTTTTGACTTTAACTGTTGAATTTCATGATTCACTTCTGCTTTTCTGTGGAAAGTTCTAATCTGATGTTCATCTTGAGACTGCATAGCATAAATGGAATAAAATAAAAATATAGAAAATATCGAAGAGACCCTCACACATTTAAAAAATCATAATAACCTCTCCAATTTCTAGTTTTGAGTATCTTATCCCCCTCATCACTTTTTGAGCCATATCTCATCTCAAATGAGGATCATATACCTAAATGCCCTTGTGAACTAAAGATGAAATTTTCTAAATTAGTTGCAATTCAATTTGTTCCCTTTAATAATAAGAATACTTAAAAAGACTTTGAGCATGCACGATTCTAAATATGCATGTTAGTGGAAATCTCAACTTAAAATTTGTTGAAGAATTTGGTAATAGTTTATAAGTTTGTAAATTAACTTTAAATTATGCATATGTAATTTAAATATTAACAAATGCAAACTTATTAAAAAAAAGTCATATTCATAAATTCATAAACTGAAAAAAATGTTAAATATAAACATTAGTTTTTACAATTCAATTAAAATTTAACAAAAAATAGCATAAGTTAGTAAATTAAAACATTATGAACCTGCAAAATTTATTATTAAAAGATGACCATGTTATATATGCTAAGTTAATCTAATATATTTACCATTAAGCGATATTTCAAAAATAATATCATAATATCCTTTTTGATCATTTGATAGTTGTACTTATAAATAATTTTTTTGTTAAATTAAATACTATGTATATAATTTATCTAAACATATAATTCAGAAAAGTAATACCACTTCTATAAAAAAAATAAGTAAACTTATATTAATAAAAATTTAAACTATGTCAAACGAGCTATGTACATAATGTCACTGTTTGGTTTAGCTAAAAAGGTGAATAAAAATCTAAATCAAAATCAACCATTAATTTGAACCATAAATGGGACCTACAACTTTTCAACCACGCACATCTCATTAACTTTTATCAAAATCTACTAAAAATATTATTTTCAACAAAACCAAACAGGGGGCAATTTGTCAATTTATATTCCTATAGTTTACGTCGAGATATGAATCAAAAAGTAGTAAAGGGTGAAAATAATACTCAAAACTAGATATAGGGCAGGCTATTGTGATTTTCAAACATGAAGGGTATTTTCTCATAAAACTAAGTACATGTCTCCATAAAGGGCCAATTCGCAGATTGGGAAGCAACTAGCCTAAACAAATGTTTTGGTGGGGAAAGGGAAAAGATATATTTTCAGACCTTATGCAATGGGTGAGAAAACAATTTCTGTTCAAGTTCCTCAATCTCGTTAACGAGCTCAACAACTTCTGGTTCTTCAATTCCCATGTCCTGACAAAAAGGTACAACCGTTAGAAATATATACCGCCATTCCTCGGTAAAGATAAGTTTTTCATTGATATTAAAAATTATAAAAAAACCCCATATGGACCTATGAAAAACATTATGCCGTCTGGTTCTGGAGATCATGAAGACAAGGTAACTAAATGGGCAAATGTAAAAGTATGTCACAGACAATTTTTTAATTCTAGTTGGTCTCTGCCAGGAGGAAAGATTCAAAAAAATTCAAATCGTAGAGACCGTGACATGGACTGAGAGGAGCAGGCGATGATAATTGAGCTGACGTTGCCTCTGGCCAATAAAAACAAATAATAATGACTGAAAACTATTATTTTCCTGCCTCCACTACTGTTCCATTTTTGTGTGTTGGTAATTGGTATGATGTACTTCGATATTTGTTTTCAGTTCATATTAGTCTTAACTATGAGTGTGTTTTTTTTTTAGGATAATAGTGAATAAACAAAGACAAGTTTAAATAGTTGCATCAATTTTGTTGCTTACTTGGATACTGTGACTGACACTTCAACAAAAAATGAAAAGAGTTCCATTGCTGGATATCATATATCAGCTGCTTTAATAATTTCAACCAAGAACCAAGGAACGAATCAACTGTTGGACCGTGATAGCAACATGGTTCATAACTTTATACAAATTAGGGATTAAAAAGGAGGTTGCTTTATAACATCAGGCTAAGCTGGATATAACAATGAGAAACGATCATCGCCAAATCCATATAAGAAAATAGTGTCAATTAGGATAGGCTAATTATGAATGTAAGAATGACATACCTCCACAGGATTAAGCTTCGGAATGCCCTGTGGAAAACGTTTTTCAAGCTCCTGTATAGCAAGCAGAATACTCTGTCTAGCTTCTGTTGGACGTAAATCAGAAGGAACAGCAATCCTGAGCTTGCTGAGTGCAGAAATAAGAGGCAACTGAACTGGAACCTGAGAAAAAGCAACCAATGTTATTAACTTCTAAAGGGTATTTATTTCATAATTCATGCTCCAGCCAGACTAAATTGTCACAATAAGCTTTATGTCACAGAATTTTTTGCTCAAGATTCTATCAACATACCACATGCATTTCCCCCTTATCTCCAAGACAAGGAGGACATGGTTTGGGTCGAGAACCGTTATCACTCGAGCCAAAAGAGCAGTGAAGCAAAGTGTCCACAATATAACTACTACCATGGGAAGAAGCAAGCGCAGCAGGCAAAGAACCCAATGCAGCCGGGGGTTTTTTCACCACATGGACTACAACTCCCCAACCCCAATCTGTGCCACTTCCCCTTATTTTAACCTGCAGTTCGACAGAAGTAGCTCAGACGCAGAGAGTGCATATAAGTGAAACCAGAAACAACACAGAAAAGTGAAACCAAAAACAACCCACAGGAGGTGGGGGGGGGGTGAGTAAAGGGATTTAAGCATCATTACATCCAAAATCAGTAAAAAAAAAAAGATTTATCCCAAAAGTGACTGCCCAAAGCCGCTCTTCTCATAGCTTTCCTCCATCACCACATAGAAGTAGAAGAGGAGCAGCCAAGGAGGAAAAGACTCACAATGAACTCAGAAAAACACTTTTAGAATTCCTTTGAGTAAACATGTGTTAAATTAACAGGGCAAAACACCAAACATGTAAAGCAAAATGAACTGCAGCATGTAACAGAAAACAATACACAGCAGAAATATAAAAGATATAGCAGGGGGAGTCACAAATAAGGAAAGAGTGACATGCAAGCTGCTCAAATGAACAAAACTTACAATAGGAAGAAATAGATGTTATTCACATTATTCTAGATCGAAGCATATATAATATATAGAAATACCTATCTTCTCACTTACCAGCCTACCAGATTGAAGGAAATAGAGAACTCTTTCAGGCCGCATAATTTCTGCCATCATTTTCTTTTCAACTTGGGCTATCTCAAGCCGTAGCTTATGATATTCAGTAACCTCAGCCTTAAAAATTAACAAGAAAATTTTAGAACTTAAATCATATCTAAACAATGTATTGCAAGCACAACTAATCAGAATAACTAGACCTCTCCAGAAGCATCAAGCACTGCAGCCTCCTCTTCCAGCTTGGAGACCTTTTTCCCAATGTCGGGCAATGCCTAAAGAAGAACTTTAGACATTATCAACCAAGATCCAAAAATATATGAAAATAAATAAGGAAAATTTTCGGGGGAAACCTTCTCATACTGAAACTGGTGAAAGGAATTTCTGATGACATGCTCAGCAGTAAATTGTCCCTCAACGCGGGTCATTAAATTCAGGATAGAGTAGTAGCTTAGCCTGAAAGTACTGACCAACGGAGCTGGTTTACCCAAAACCATGTCCTTGAGGATATTCATTTCCATCTGATTTCAAAAAGTAATGATCAGTTTTTAATGAAAAGTTCAGTTAAATCATGTCTTGTAACATAAATCTTGATCTCGCAAGAGCTCAAGTGTTGCCTCCTACTTAGACTTGCCTATTCCAGTCCAGAGGGTTACTTCAGTAGCAGCCCTTTATTCATACAATAGTGAGTTTTTGCATTTATTGACATTCCTATCTTTTTTGCCGTTTTCAGTCCATATTTTTAATCATGGAAGTTAAGGAATAGCAGTTATTTAGCAATATAGTCTTGATAAGACTGAATAGCTACTGCCAAATGTTAACAAGATATGGAAAGTAACTCTCTATTAGATACATTTTCCAAGGAGAATTTACTCTAAAATTTTATTTTTACCTAAATGTTAAATTGAGACACATCCAGCAATAAAATTACCTTTTCGTCAATCATTATGATACAAATACCCCGCTCATCTTTACCACGACGTCCAGCTCTACCACTCATCTATTGGAAAGAAAAATATATCAAAAATATAAACCAAAAGTAGGTGTAATGTGTATCTCTATTTTTAATAATAATGTTGTAACAACTACTCACCTGAATATACTCACCAGATCCAATATATCGATGACTATCACCATCCCATTTTTTCACACTCGTGAAAACCACAGTTTTTGCAGGCATGTTCAACCCCATGGCAAACTGTTACGAATTAAAATCAACGGTTAAACGCAGTAAATTTTTTTTACTGTAAGTGTAATGTTATACATTACATATTCTTATTATGTATGTATTACAATACCAGTTTGTATGAAAATGTTGTAAGACCTTTAGTGTCACATTATTCTTATATATGAGCTAAAATAGGAGCATGTTCAAAATTTAATATCTGATGAGCATTTCTTGTAAACAGCAATACCGTTTCTGTGGCAAATAGAGCCTTAACCAGCCCTTCTTGAAACAGAAGTTCCACAAGTTCTTTGATAATAGGAAGCAAGCCAGAATGGTGAACAGCAATGCCTCTCCGAAGCAATGGCAACATTTGTTCAATAGCAGGTAAGCCCCTATCTTCCTCATTTAAGCAAAGGATTGCATTTTTGAACACTTGATCCACAACTTCCTTCTCCTCATGGGTATTAAAATCAAGCTTGGACATTGACATGGCATGTTCTTCACACTCTCTTCTACTAAAACAAAATATTATCACCGGTTGGAATTTACGCTCCATAATCATCTGAAATTCAGCAAATTTTCAATTTGAGCACTATGAAATGCAATTCCGAACACCTTGTAAGAAGCAAAGAAGGTGAAAGCTAGAACATTGAACAACAACAGAGTAATTTACACTGAAGAATATGGCTGCAACTTAACACAATCAAAGATGAAATAACATTTTAGTAGATGGTCTTTCTATAAATGCAGAAATAGGTAGACTACCGGTAAAAATAAAATGGAAAGTGAGGACGATATCCACCTTAACGATTTTGTATATGTCAGAACCACCAGAATCGGTCCCACATTTCGCAAGTCTCGCTCTGCTGTGCCTACTCTTGTTCACATCAGCCAGGTTTCGTTTCATGAAAGTGTCCTGCAGCTTCAAAAAAGTGTCCTCCCTGAACTGCTCATTCTCGTCAACGACAAGATACAGCCCAGAGCCTCCCACGGGGAAAACATAATGTTGCAGGGGTGTTGGCCGAAAATCTGTATAAACCACGTGACATGGGTGTTTGTGTATATTACATATCCATTCTGCAAATTCAGTAGCATTCGACATTGTTGCTGAAAGGAAAACCATCTTGATAGCTGGGGGCAAGAAAATGATACTTTCTTCCCAAACAACGCCTCTTTCACGATCTTTCATGTAATGTATCTCATCAAATATGACCCAAGCAACTTCCTTCAACACCTCGGAACCCCTATAAAGCATTCCCCTGAGAATTTCTGTCGTCATTACCAAACAACTTGCGTTTGGCGAAAGTGTTACATCACCTGTCATCAACCCGACATCAGAAAACTCCTGGCTCAACTCTCTATACTTCTGATTGCTCAAAGCTTTTAATGGAGAAGTATATAAAACCCTCTGCTTATCCCTAAAGGCCATGGCAATCGCATATTCAGCAACTGCAGTTTTGCCTGCTGAAGTGTGTGCTGAAACCAAAACTGACTCATTTCTTTCCAAACATGCTACAGAAACTTCCTGAAATGGATCGAGCTTGAATGGGTAGGTTTTTGCCCTTTCCCCATTGAAAATGGGATTTGAGAGTGTCCCATAAACTGATTCATCCTTACTTGAAGAATACCTACTCGGAACTGCTACCTCATGCACACATGTGCGTACTAAATTACGCTTCTTTGACACGGACTCTTGAGTGGGTACTTCTTGCTTGCCCTCCGAATTCTCTTCTGGTTGTTTCCTTTTCGCATGTGAGGGATACACGTCCATTTTGCACTCCCTAGAGTCCGAACTACCACGTTCAAATCCCTAATTTTAGTACTATCAATTAATACAGATACTCACCACAATCTGCCACAAAAATAACCTGCAAAGATATGATAGCATTTTTATTTTTAGTTTTAGTTTTTTGTTGAGAACCATACAGTGCATTTGCCTCCTTTTAATGTTATATACCATTTCAGCTCATGCAAGTGCAAGTGCAGCTTGTGTGCATGTACGATGTCACACACACACACACACATGTAAATAATTCAACTTCATTGCACTCACAGACAGGGGCGGAACCATGAATATTGTTTAGTGCGGGCACGATTTAATCAACATTGAACTTTGAGTTTTTAGCCATGGATTTATTGATGATAAAAATATAAAATAATATTACGGCAATACTAAAAATGACATAATTTAAAAATTATACTTGTTCTTTGCGAGTTTTCATACTTTGATATATTGATATCGTTGTACAATAACTTCAAGTTAACTAGATAGCAATGCGATAACGAATAAAAAGAATCCCTTTTTAGAACTCCTTTCATTCCTATTGAAAGTTCCTCACAGAATAGCACCAGTTATTCACTTCAACTTCATTTTATAAGTTGGTTTAGCAAGGGAGACATAATTCTAAAGTAATTCTTTTTCATTTCCCTTCTATCTACAACAATCAACCAATAAAACTCAGCATATCTTGGTTGTGCTATAATCTTTACAATCACCAATGCCCACTTTGAAAAAATGAGAACGACACGACAATCGCTTTCAATCGATATTATATAGCATATAGGCTTAAAATATATATATGTAAGCTAAAAAATTGAATCCCAGAAAAGAAGAGTTTATACAGTGAAGTGCAAAAGATTGAAACTCAGCTTTAGATTCAAAACTTGAAAACAACTATCAAAATATTTGAGAATCACCTATCAAACATGAATTTTTTAATTTTCGATAAAGTGTTCAACTAAAAATGAATGAAATTGAAGAATTAAACAATAGGAGTAGTTTAATTTACCATGGAATCAAGAACAAGGTCATTCCTAATTTTGGAATAAAAGAAAAAAATTCATGTTACAGAAACCAAAAATTAACAAATCAGCCTATCAAGTAAAATCTACCCTCAATTCTATTTCTATTTACCCCGTTCTAAACTATCAAAAACAAGAAGTCAAGCTTAAATCAACCTACATACATTCACATTCCTCAAAACACACATAACAACAATTAAAATCACACATAATTACTCAAACAAACATTAAACAGATTCTGTGGTAAGTTTGGATAAAACACCTTCTTCTTCTGCCAATGTAAGGCTAGAGACGAGAGTAAGATGCGGAGAGCTGAGAGATGACAGGGAGAGGCCGGAGAGCATTTTGAACAGATGCAGTATGCTTTTATTATCTCCTTCCTTCCTCCTGTCGATGGAAGGTGAGATGAGAGTGAGAGGCGTGATTTGGGTATTGTAAATCAGTCGTCGTTCGAAGACATGCAGTTATGGATTGATACCTATAGCATACACGAAGAGAAGATGGGCTTTTAATTGGGCTATAAATAAGGAAAAAGAGAGAGGTTTTAATAGCATTATTTTAAGCGTATTTGGGAGGGATTAAAAAGGAAATATTTCCAAAGAGAGGTTTTAATAGCATTATTTTAAGCGTATTTGATATATATTTCCTTTTTAATCTCTCCCAAATACGCTTAAAATAATGTATTTTGTGAAAAGTACACGATCTTAAACGTCATAACAAAATAAAAAAATTTATTTTTAATTAATAGTTCCAATAAAAAAATAATATGTTTACCATGTCAAAACATTTAAAATAAAATTAAGACCCCAATCAATTCTTCGTCCATTTTCAGTTGGGCTGGCTGAAGCTCATCCAAACTTAGGTCATGTTTGTTTCGGATAAAAATCAGATTTTAATCTAAATCAAAGTCAAACAATTAATATTAACCAAATCTTTCATGGTCTCACATCTTTTCAACCACACATTTCAAAATTTTCTATCACAATATACTAAAAATCTAATTTTAATTCCAACCAAACACACACTTAACCTTTTCAAGAGTACTAGTAAGACGCACGTGCAATGCACGTGCTTTAGTATAGTTGACTATATGATAGCGTAAATATAAAAAAAATTATTTATCTTAAGCATTAGTTACATTAAA
>CAIGRP010008164.1:0-21403 GCA_903798385.1 Fraxinus cuspidata
GACTAAGTGTTAAAAGCGGTCGCTGGACCTCCGGGGCTTTTGGCCGAAAATTCTTTGTGTTCTTATTTTTCTGTCTTGAGTTCATTGAAATCTTGTTTTTCATACTTCTAAAATAAGTTTGAAACTGGATCTTGGACCTACAAGTAGGTTTCTGGCGGCTCTCCATCGAGCTCGTCAGTTTCCAAAGACGAGCTTGACGATGGTGTTTTCCTTCCCTTACTAAAAAGCTTTCTGAATAGAAGCCGAATAGTTCGAATTGGACCCTTTAACGAATCAAATTTTCTATTTTATAATTTTGACGCTTAAGGTTCATGTTTCCAAGCAATCAATTTGTATTGAAAAATGAAAATAGGTAAACGGGTTCGATCTGTCCGTTACAAGAAATTTCATCGAGTGAAATTGAAGAAGAAATTTGATATTCTCTCGTCACATATGCAAACTCAAAACTCAAAATCTTCATTTTCATCTTCAATGTCACCGTTATCTTCTATTTCTCTGCTTTGTAGGGGAAAAATTATCCTCCACAGAAGTCTTTAGGATTCTCTTCTTCTTCTTCTCTCAATTCTTCAACAACTCGAGTCGCTTTACTGTTATTGAAGCTACTAAAACACGACATGGCGGCCCAGCTTCGTGTGAATGGGGGCAATGATCGTGGTGATTGGGTTTTTGGTTTTCGGGAATGGAGATGGGTTAAGGTTGGAGAAGATGAACATTAAATTTATTTTTATTTTTTAAAATTTTGTATTTAGTTATTTGAATTGTTTTAGTTTAGAAAAAAGAAATTGACCATTTTACCCTTCATTTATTTTGTAAAGTTGGGTCCAACTTCTAATGTTTTGGTTGACTAACGGATGTATGGACGGATAATGTTCATTGTCCTCCAACTACAATCGAAGTGAAATGTTTCGAATTGTGGTTGCAAAAATAAAAGGTTAGGGTGTAATTTGCAGTAAATTGAAAGGTTTGGGACCTCCACTGCAATTTTCCCTAAATTTTATGCTGACTTTTAAAATGGTCCAATTTTTAGGGTATCTGTTTGATTCCCACTAAAGGTAGCAATATTTAATTGGGCCCATTATCACTGGGTTTCCATATAACCCACAATTTTAAGGTCCAATATAAGCTAATTACATTTGGGAAAATTGGCTCTAGTGTAACGCCCAAATTCTTGTAATTTGACGCATTATCAAACATGAGTTCTTTAACATTAATTGTAAAAAATATGTAATTAAGAAAAAGTTTTAGAGTTTGAACTAATTAATAAATAATGGAAGATCTTAACATTTTGATACTATAAACTTAAAAAAATATGGAATAAAATGATTTTGAAAAAGTTTGAGAAAAATTCAGTAAGTTGGTACAATTTTTCTTCGGTTGTGTTATGAGTTGCATAAATTATTTGACCTGACAAACATCAATCAAAAGTTATGAAATTTTAATAGAGAGCATAAAACTCATATACGTGTACAACATATCAAAACTTTGTGTCTCAAAGATGATGTTTGAGGCATAAAAATATTTTTCAAACATGCTGGATTGTATTCCCGAATTTGGTCCGATACAGTTTACTAATGGTACTCAAATAAGTTCCACATGATAAACAACTCATAAATGGCTGTTTTTCAATTAAAATCATGCAAAAATTAAAAATAAACAAATCGCAATGAATTTTTAAAGTATGGGAATAATGCTGGAATTCATTAAATTCATGTCCAAACATTAAACTTAACAATCTCGAAATATAAATTTAAGAGGTACAAATCTTTGGACACTATAAAGTGTTCTTAAACGTAAAAAAATTGGCAAATTTAAACTGGACATAACTAAATAAATTTCTCTAAATACATGTCATTTACGCTGAGCCACTGCACAATTTCTGATTACTCTAAAAGTGTTAGATATTAATAAGCGTCTTAAAGAAATAGTCAATAGGCTACACATGCTATACGAACTTAATAATCATGCATCTCATCATGTATTCATATGTGATGTCATCTTAAATAAGCAAATCGAGATCAAATGATTTTCTAAAAGTTCTTATGAGCCTCTATGACCTTCAATTAAACATATAAACTTCATGGCATTTACATTTAAGCACTTCACATATTTCATGAGCAGCATAATGAATAACGTACGTTATGAATGAAAATTAAATTCATGTAACTAATCAATTTGGTGTAGGTATCCTACCTTAATTCGTGGTGATGTGGTAGTGACTATGTTGAATCGAACTCCTTACCAAATCTTTTCTAAATGTTCTACGTAAAAATGCTTTCCGTCTTAAACTTTCCACATTGTGTATGTATGTATTTATATATTCTGTGTTTATGTTCTACCATCATGCGATATATATATAAAAGCAACGGTGCTTAGGAAATTACTTTTTTATTAATATTAAAATTATATTTAACCATGTTTTCCCTTAATTGGATCTAACTTAGTTTTATATTATTGAAATTAACTTTTTCTTGAATGTAATATACATGATTAGTTATAAGCTATCAAACGAGCCCAATATCTATATAGAAATTCTTGCTCATTCAACTTGATTATTTGACCAAATAAATAAAATTATTGATAACAAAACTTACTTTAAAATTAGTTCCTCAACATCTCTAAATTATCAAAATGTGCCAAAATGAAATAAATAAAATTTTATTTTCGATTGCTACAATCCTCCCCACTTAGAATATTCATCCTCAAAATTTAACTTACCTGATTGATGAGATCCAAGTACTTAGCTAAAACAACTTTTTCTCTCTCTCAAGTAGTCTCGTCTCTCCCATGTCTTGCTCACTAGACTTTGACTAATAGCACTACTCGATTTCTTAGAACATGTACCTTTTTTCACTAGAACAATTATAGTCATATCATTTTGCACATCCAACGAGTGAACATTCACCATGTGATTTGGATTGTGGATGTACTTTTACAATATAGAAACGTGTAATACGTCATGATAACTCAAGTGGCAATGCCAAATGATATGTCATGTTTCAACATTCTCTGGAATATCAAATGGACCGATAAATCTCATTCTCAACTTTTCTTTATTCCCAAATCGAGTAACCCTTTCGTCGAGTCAAGCTTAAGAAATACTTTCTTTCGAACATCAATTTTTAATTCTTTCATTCTCTTATTTGTATAATTCTTTTGATGATCCTAAGCTATTTTAATCCTCATTCTGGTTTTCTCGATAGCTTCCACAGTATGAAGGCTCCTCCAACATTTTGAAGTGAATATCGAGTCACTGTTCGACACAATGTACATTGGTACCCCCATGAAGTCAGACAATCTCTCAGACATACAATTGTACAAAACTACTCTAGACTAAAAGTCATACAAATTGGTTGAAAATGGACGAATTTATCAGTCAACCTATTATAACCCAGATGGCATCATGGCCTTTCATTGACCTAGGAAGGCCCACTAAAAATTCCATTGAAATCTTCTCCTATTTTTATTTTGGTATGTCCAATGGATTTAATAGCCCTGATGGTTTCCGATGCTCTTCTTTCACATAGTGACAAACTATAAACTTTGACGTAAATTAAGTTATTCTTCCTTTTATATTCTTTCACCAAAAGATATTGCATAAATCTCTTTACATTTTTTGAGCTGTCTATGTATACGACGTAAGGAGCGGATGAGCCTTAGTCATAATCTCATTTCTTAGTCATTCATCCTTATGTACACACAGTGACCTTATGCACAAGTATCTTATCGTTGTTTATCTCAAATCTCCTACTTTTCTCAGTTCCATCATCAGCTCTAATATTTTCCAAGAAAGGGTCATCTTTCTGAACTGTTATAATTTTATCTTTGAGTATCAATTTTAAAACCAAACTTGTTAACTTCCACGACACTAGAGCTGGTGGCATTATCACTTCTATTCTCAATTCTCAGAATCCTTGATTAAGTGGTCCTAATGTGTACATAATACAGATAAATGGCTTATATTCTTCATAGCTCAGAGTATCTACTACTACCTTAGCTTTACCTAGGTGGTAAAGGGTAGTGCAATCATAATATTTTACTAGCTCTAACCACTATCGTTGTCTCATATTTAATTCTTTATGGATAAATAAGTACTTAAGACTCTTGTGATCAATTTGAATCTCACACTTCCTTCCCCAGAAGTAATGATGCAAATCTTGAGAGCATGAACTACCGCTACAAGTTATAAATCATGCGTCGAATAATTCTATTCATACTACTTTAACTATCTCGATGCATTGTTTATCATCTTTCCACGTTGCATTAAAACACAACCCAAGTCTAACTTAGATACATCATTATAGATCACTAATCCCTTTGATTCTTCTGGCATTGCTAACACTAGAGTCGTTGTCCTTCAAATTCTAGAAGTTTTGTTCACACTTCTTAGACCATAGAAACTCCATACCTTTCCAGGTCAGATGTGTCAGTGAACCCACTATCTTAGAGAAACCTTCTAAGAATTGTTGATATTATCCAACTAAACCTAAAAACCTCCACATATCTCTAACATTCGCAAGTCTTAGCCAATTAGTAACATCTTCAACTGTATTCAGATCTACCTCAATATCCTTGGTTGCACACTGTGTCCCAAAAATCCTATTCAATCCAATCAAAAGTCGCACTCCTTGAACTCGATGTACAATTTTTTCGTCATGTAAAGTTCCTGAAATTGTCCTCAAATACTTTTCATGTTGTTGAGAGTTTCTCGAATAAACAAGTGTATCGTTAATAAACACAATGACAAACTTGTTCAGGTACTAATGAAATGCCCTATTAATTAAATCCATAAATAGCGGAGGACATTAGTAAGCCCAAATGTCATAACTATAAACTCCTAATGTCCATAGCGAGTCCTAAATGCTATCTATGGTATATCACTCTGCTTGATCTTTAGCTGATGGTAACCTAACTTCAATTCAATCTTTGAAATTACGATCGCTTCCTTCCATTGATTAAATATATCATCAATTCTCGGAAGATGATACTTATTCTTAATAGTAAATTGTTCAACTCCCAAGTGCCAATTCCCATTCTCTTTATCTCATCCTTCTTCTTTACAAAAAGTACCAGTGCTCTCCAATGGAGACATTCTTGGTCAGATAAATCCTTTATTCAGAAGTTCTTCCAAATGCATCTTCAACTCCTGGAATTCTTTTGGTGCCATATGGTACAAAGCCTTAGATACAGACGCAGCTTCAAGTATCAGATATGTAGTAAATTCTACTTGTCGATCGGGTAGGGCACCTGTTAGGTCATCGGGAAGTACATCGGCATATTACTGTACAACCGACACTTTATCCAATGTTGTCTACTCTGATGGTGCGCCGATAAAACTGACAAGATATTTTTGGCAAACTTTATTCCTCAACTACCTCTTCGCCTACATAGTTGAGATGAGATGTCTAAATGCTTTAATCTTCGAACCATAAAACCTAAACTCTTCCTTCTCAAGCTTCTTAAAGCTCACTTCCTTCTCGAAAGATAAAATTGTGGCACTATTACTACATAATCAATCCATATCCAAAATAACATCAAAATCATTTATTTCTATGACATGTATATCTATATCTAAGACCAATCTATCAAAATCTATTTGTATCACCTTAGCTATCTTATTTGTGTCTGTGATTCCTTCTTATGGTATACAAAGTTCTAATATACTACTACTAGTTTTATCACATGAAATATTGATCTTGGTTAGGCATGCTGCAAATATAAAAAAAAAATGCGTCGCACTAGAATCAATAGGAATGCTACAAACGGATAAAATACCAGTAATTACGTCTAAATCTTGGGCAGTCTCATTATGGGTTACAGCGAAAATTGTTGCCTTCATCTTATTTGCCTGTTCAGTATCTTTAACTAGTACTGCCTAACATCCCAAACCACAGTGACCTAGCTCGCAAAACTTGTAGCAGACATTATTGCCAAACAAACATTCATTCTTATGAGCCTTTTTATTATAGAAAATAAACAATTAAAGATTTTGTCTACGGCCCGAAGTTGTTGAAGTCGCATCTAAATGCTGACTATCTAAGCCACTAAATGACATTCATTTCGTATTGATGATTTTGTTGTTTTAATTATTTCTTGTCTTGAAATGAGGCTATACAAAAACTCAATTTCTCATCGAAATGTTTTCTCCTCTCAACATCATTATAGACCAACTGAAAAAACTGTCTTCCAAATGCCTAGTACTCTTGCATGATTATTTGCAAACATATGATATCTTTAGAAAGTAGGAAAATAAATCTAAAAGTTTGAATAAGTGTTTCCACATGAACTACTATTTGACCGTTGATTTAATTATTCATAATTTCAATTCGATTGAAAATAATTAAGATTAATTTTCATATTTTTATTTTTTATACTAAAACAATAACTCTATGAAAAACAAATTAAAAAATGTGCAAGCGAACGATTTAGGGCTTTCATATAAACAGATAAAGTACTAGATTCACGAGTCACCATAGTTATTTTCTTAATTTAAATCACAAAATTTCAACAACAATTAATTATATGTACCCGATCGATTCTTCTAAATTAATTGATTTATGCCTCTCAAGTTCCAACCAACGCTACGTAATTAATTTAACGCATAATATCTCTACGTGAATCATTGTAAGGTTTAATTAAGAGCATTAAAAAATTAGGATTGTTCACAAATCAATGAATTAATGATCAAGTAATTCAAAGCATGAAGAAAACAAGAAAAAAAGAAAAGCACAAACATTAATTGAAAATAAAAACATAAAAATTTAAATTAATGTTCAAAACTATCCTCCAAACTAATCATTTAGTTACACATCATGGAAAAAATACAAGAAAGTTTTGGAGTACATCACCGGATTTAAAGGATAAATGAAAAAAAATGATTATTTTGCACCAAGAATCTAAATTCTTCTTGTAAAAGCTTGAACCCCTAGCCTTTTTAATTATTTCCCTAGTTTTCCTCTCATTTTTCTCTTTAATTTATTTCTTGAAACAATTATTCCTCCTCTTTTGAATGGTAGATAAAGATCTTTATTTATAGTCCAAAAATTAGGTTAAACTCGTGTATCATTATGTTTCCATGTAGAAGTTGAAAGCAACTAGGAAATAAAATTTGAGCTTCTCCAAATAACCATGCAATCGCAAGCTATAATGTGTTGCCATCACATGGTTTGTTCATTAAATATGATGGTAACAAATCTTTTATCTTGCGATCACAAGGTGTAAATTATTCTTATAGTGTAAGTTGGTCCCTAAATCTTCCTCTTGGTTAAGCTCGAGTCCCTTTTTATTTGCAGTTAGGGCACTTCATTTTTCAATCTCTATAACATAATCATCCAGCAATCATCCAAAATTGGTCTTCCAAAAGTTTTGAAAGTTTATAATTTAGTCCCCAAACTTTCTAAATGTTTAATACCACTTTCAGAACTAGTGAATTTCCTCTGATTACTCTCTTAATACTTCTTATTAATCAAGGGTAATCCGATTAGACTTTAATTGCTACGAATCAAAACCAATTAGGCTTGAAATCAGCTTTCTTCCCGTCAATCTTATCCAAAATTGATTTTTTTTCCTATATTTATAAAATTACAGTAAATTGAGTAGACATCCTCTCAATCAGCAATAAATTAACAAGTTTAAAAGTAAGGATAAGCGTGTAAAGCATACTCATCAAAGTACCAACTATTGATATCATATAGTCAAATTATGACAACACCATCGATCATTTGCTGCTCTTCCATGAGTAGCGAGGCATTTACCTAAGGCAACACATTTGATATGACCCCAAATTTGAGGAAATTTCATTCCAAGTAATTAAAAAAATTAATGATAAAAAAGAATTAAAATAGGAAAAGATTATCACCGATAAAATCTTAGATGGTACTTGAAGAAATTATATTTGCTGATGATTTGTATAGAATTATATACATCAATACATCCATGATCTGGTACACACATTTTTCAACAATTTCCAATGATAATATCATTTGTGATTGATGTCAACAATCACCAAAGAACCTGATCGCTAAAAATATTAAGTTATCGATAAATTATATTTAAAAAAAAAAAGAATGAATGCTTCTTCATGAACGATCAGTGAAAAAAAATTGTTATTGATTGCTGATGATATCATGAATGATATTGTCATCATTGGCTGATGTGGATCATCGTGGAAATCGCCAACAAATGATAATAATAATCATGTATCGACAGTGATTCATTTGAAATTAATCTTTCCATTTAATTTTTTATTATTATTGTTATGGAACAAATAAGATACCAGAATTGCTTCGATACCACTTGTTACGGAACAAACAAGATACAAAAATTGCTCTGATATAAATTATTATGAATTTGGATAGAGTGATAAGATATAATGAAATAAACAAGAAAAATAAATACCAAGATTTACGTAGAAACCCAATAGGGGAGAAAATTACGAGTAGATGAGGAGAATTCCACTATGATCAATAGTAATTGTATTTATAAGATCTCAATGCACTCAATTGAAATCTAAAACTCTCAAGATGTATGAATCTCTCTCTGTTGTGTTCTCTCTCTCTCTCTTTTATTCTATACAAGTCGTGCTATATATATATAAACCTTAGAGAACAAGTTGTAGAAGAATAGGAGTCCTAAATCGCGTAAAAAAAGAAAAAAAATGGGCCTATGTCGCGGGCGATAGCCTCTTCGCTCGAGTGACTGGAAAGCGTCGGCGAGCAACCAAGTCGGGTTGTTTTCTACCGAACTCGCTCGAGCATCCAGCTAGTGAAAATTGGGCGACTTTTTTCTCCTATCCATAATTTTGATCTTTTCAAGACCACTCAAATTTAGACTCAATACCTACTAGAATTTGTGTCAACCCACAACAAATCGTCACCTTGAACCAAATTCCAACACAAGGAATTCCAAGTCACGATTTCATCAATAAACACCACTTATCCTCTTTCGAACAAGCCCCAATAGACTAAATCAATGACAAACACCCCCACTAAGTTCAAGCAATGTTCAAACTTAGCAATGAGAAATGATTTTGTTATCATATGAGCAGAATTATCCTTAATATCAACCTTACTCACAGTAATATCACTATGAACAATCACATCACACAAAAAATAATACCTTACATCAATGTTCTTAGTCCTCTCTTGAGACATCCGATCCTTAGTCAAGAAAATTACACTCTTACTATCACAGAATACTGTAGACATCCGTAAGTCTTCACTGATTTCACCAATCAATCATTTTAGTCACATAGCCTCCTTACATTCCTCTATAATGACCATGTATTCTGCTTCTGTTGTAGATAAAGTGACTGTATTTTGCAAAGTAGCTTTTCAACTAATAGCACAACCTCCAAAGGTAAACACATACCCAGTAAGTGATATCATCTTATCAAAATCCCCTACATAATATGAATCTACATACCCAATGACTATATCTAAATTTCTACCAAAATACAAACAAGTATTAAAAGAGCCCCTCAAGTATCTAAAGATCTACTGCACTACTTTCCGATGTTCCTTATCAAGATTTGTCATGTATCTTCTAACTGCACTAATATGTAGCCGATCAGCTATCTTCCGTTATCTTCCGTTCTGAAGTACACACAACTATCATAATTACATCTAAAGAAACTATGAGTAGTCATGATTGAATCAAACTTCTTTTACCATTGCATCAGTGACTGCTTTAGCCGATACAATGACTTTTTCAACAAGTACATACAATCTTCTTTCCTAAAGATTGTGAACTCCTCTAGTTGTTGCATGTAGATGCTCTCTTCTCGCTCTTCTGAACTAATTTCCAACTCCACCTGAGTTGAATGATTCTATTCCTCAATTTTATCAAAATTCCCAAAAGGTGAACCACGAACTATAACAAGTTCATCAGATACTAGATCCATAATAACAATCATATTTCTTATCTCAAGACACCACAATTTAAACCCCTTCACACCTGATTTATATACCCAAGAAAGATACACTTTCTAGACATAGGCTCCAACTTTCTATTATCAGTATGAGCATAAGCAGGACACCCAAAAAATTTCAAATCACGATAACAAGAAGGTTTACTAGACCATACATCTTCTGGTGTCTTTTTATCAATGGTAACTAAGGGTGAGCAATTAATCAAAAAATAAGCTGTAGTAGAAGTTTCAGCCCAAAACGTCTCAAGCAACCCAAAATTTGAAAGCATATAACGAATCTTTTCCATTAAACTTTTATTCATCTGTTCTCAAAGACACAATGCTTACAAAAATTTATTTTGCTAGTCTTCTGCCCATTAAGAAGTCTCCTTCTACTCAACTTTACCATGTCATTCTCACTCATATGCCCGAGCCGCATATGCCAAAATTTTGGAATTTCATCATTCGTCAAAGAAGAAGTAGAAACTGTTGTATCCCCAATTAACTGTGGAAACACGCAAAATGTACAACTGTGTACAGGTTTTATGTCCCTTCGTGACAATAAGAGCACATCGGCTCACCTTCAAAACTCTACCTTCACCAGTGTATTTATAACCCTTTGAGTCAAGTGCACTCAAAAATATGAGATTCCCCTTCAGTTTTGGAACATGTCTTACATCTGTAAGTGTTCTGATAGTCCCATCAAACATTTTGATTCTGCCTATACCAATTTCGACAATTTTGCAGGCACATTGTTTCCTTTATTAATTGCACTTTTTAAAACTCCTTCATATGTTGAAAACTAGTTCGTGTTGGGATATATATGAAAAGTGCAAGCCGAGTCAAGATCCCATTCCTCATATGGTTTGGATATTATGTCAGAAATCACAAGAAGCTTTCCTTCACTTTACCCATCTTCTACAACATCAGCCTCCACTGAATTAACAGGTTGCTTTATTTCTTAGTAGCACTAGTAGCTTTATTTTTGTTCTTAAAATCATAGCAATCTGCTCTATTATGTCCCTTCTTCTTACAATGGTGACATGTTTTCAGCATGTCTAGTTTTCAATCTATCCCTAGTATTTCTGTCAAGATTCCTATCTTGATTTCTCCCACGCTCAACCAAGCCATCAGCATGATTCCCAGATCCTCCAACAAGGTGCATCATCTTCTCCTTAGATAGTAAAGCATCATAGACCTCTTTTACGGTAAGAGTATTACGACTATAGAGAATAGTATCTCTAAAAGTCACATATGATGGCGGCAGAGAACACAACGACGTCAACGCCAAGTCCTCCTCGTCATACTTGAATTCCAATGGCTCCAAATCAGCCACAATTTCTTTGAACATAGTTAAGTAATCATCCAATGACACATCTTCAAACATTCGGTGAGAATACAAGTGCCGTTTAAAGTGTAGTTTGCTGGCTAAGCTCTTTGTCATTCAAAGTTGCTCCAACTTCAACCACAATACAGCGGCACATCTTTCCTTTAGAACATTCTGAAGAATTTGATTTGAAAGATATAGATGAATTTAAGATTGGACTTTTCGATCCCTACGCTGCTTTTCATCTTGTATCGATGTAGCTGGCATCTTATTAAAGCCAAGCAAGGCTTCTTCCAAATCCATCTGTGCTAGAACCGTTTGCATCTTCACTTGGCATAAGATAAATCTCATGTTTCTATCCAACAACGAAATATCATACTTCATTGTCGTCATACAGAACAATCAACCTCGCTCTGATACCACTTCCTATGGAATAAACAAGATACCAAAATTGCTCTAATATCAATTGTTATGAATTTGAATCGAGTAATAATAACGATAATGAAATAAACTAGAAAAATAAACATTAAAATTTACGTGAAAATCCAATTGCTACTTTAATTATTATTTTTGAACTTGAAATCGAGTGATACAAAAATCCAAATTCTGAAATCAAAATGTCTCCACACTTTATCATCATTATAAATAAATTGAGCAAAGCTAGTGGTCTTTCAAATGCTTAAAAGTACCAAATGATATCACATATGTATTTTACCTCCCGAGATGATGGTAATAGCATGCCCATTATCTTCCTTTTGTCTTCCTTCCTCTTCATAGATATATGAAATAGCAAACAAAATAGGTAGTTTACATGTTTTAAAATTGCTTATCCCTAGTATTTCTTTGTGCTAAGAGAGTGTTATGAATTATGTACCGAACCGATACCACCTGTTAGTAAAAAAAGAAACAACAATAATATAACAATATGAAATTCAAATAAGAACACAAGATTTATGGTAAAAATTATCACGGGTAAAGGAGGAAATTTTTTTAATATCCATAATGAAGGATTACAAATTATTGTGTATAATATAAGGATTGACTTTCCTAGAGGTTTACTCTTCGTAGATATAGTGCAACGAATAGCCTAAAATGTGGTGGAGTTCAACTATAACAACTCTATACAATAATGGAGTGTTTGGGAAAAAATCTGATTCAAAAATTTGCTAAAATCATGAACTGAAATTCCTCGAATAAGATTGCCGCTCGCACGACGGATTGACAGAAGTCGAGTGGTGATCGGCCACTCGAGCAGCCTTCAAGCAAACAGCTAGCGTTGTGACTCCCATTCTGAGCGCTTAAGCGAGATGATTAGTCATAGCGAGCTTCGTTGCAATAGTTCTCCTATTGAAAATTGGACTCGAGTCCAAAACAACTTTGAAACTCTTAATAGAACTCCCAAATTGAATTACAACTAGAATTCACAAATAAACTTCAACTAGAATTCTCAACTAGTTTCCAAATAGAATTTGGGCCACACTTTAATTCTAACAGACTCCACATTGACACAAATTCTACTATAATAAATAAAATTTAAAAATTCACCACTTGAAAAAAAATTCCACTGCAAGGAATAAAACTTAACTTTTCAACCAAAAAATTCTCTACCAAAAATCGTCCAATAGAAAAATTACGCACGTCTTCAACAAAACCCATCTAGGGCAATTTTCAATAATTGAATATTAACAGAAATTCAAGTACTACTTAACATGATTACCTGGGGTACCAAAGTTGCTCTAATTATCCCACAAGCAACAAAAATCACAAATAACTTAATAATTACAAACATGACAAAAACATACCATGTAATAGAGTCAACATAACCAAATGCTTCTGTAGAAGGTTCTTTACTAGACTTAATACCTTCAACTGTACTTAAAGCATAAAAAACTAAAATCAGCTTCACCGTACCTTTGTGGTCCCTAATATGTCTCATCGGTCTGTCTTTAGCAATTGAATACTATGGCACTGCTAGTAGTGGTGGCAAAGCAAAATTAGCCTTAACTTCTGAACTCGATTTGGAAGTATTCTTAATATTGACCACAAACTCGAAAGGTAATGTACCAAACTCAAAATCTACTCAAGTCCTTAATTTCTGCAAATTAATATCCAAAGAAATATAATTGGGATCTTCTTTGTCCCTTCAACACAAAATGAGCACATTTACTAACTTTCAGAACTCCACTTGCATAAGTGTCTTCTACTCTTTTGAATCAAAAGTACTCAACGAGATAAAATTTCTTTTCAAATATGAAAAATGTCTCACATCATCAAGTGTCTTGACAGTCCAATCAAACAACTTAATTTCGAATTTTCCAATACTAGCTATCTTACAAGGTATATTATTACTCATTACCACAACACATTTGAAATATGTTTCATATGTTGAAAACGAATCTCAATTATAACATATATGAAAAGATCAAACCGTATCAAGAATTCAACCCTCGTCAGGATTCACCAAAAGGTCTCCATCACTTAAAGTTTTTCCTTATAATTTACAACAATCGATTTATTTTTATTTTGCAACTTATAACAATTTTTTCTTAATGTGCCCCGTCTCTTGCAATCATTACAAACTTTATTATTGTAATTAGACATCGATTTGTTCCTCAGATAACCACCATCTATAATAAGGTCATCTCCATGAACTATAAATCCAACAAGATGTTTCATTTTCTCGTTTGAAAATCGAGGATAATCTAATTCTTTAATGGTGAAAGTATCACGGCTATATAAGATTGCATCTATAAATGACATGTATGAAGTGGGCATTGAACACAATCATATCAATCATAGATCTTCTTCATCATATTTGACCTCTAAGGTCTCCAAATTAGTGATGATTTTTATAAAAACAGTTAGGTGATCTTCCATTGATATACATTCTATCATACGATGTGAATGGAATGGTTGCTTAAAGTGCAATTTGTTGGTTAGACTTTTCATCATGCATAACTGCTCAAATTTCAACCACAACATAGCGGCAATTTGTTTTTCTAAATATTCTGAAGAATATTATTAGAAAGACGAAGATATATCTGTGATAGGGTCTTTCGATCGTTACATTGTCTCTCATCCATACTCCAAATTAAGGGCATTTTGTCTAATCCCAATAACGCATCATTCAAATTAATTTGAGTGAGAACTCTTCTCATTTTTACCTGCCAAAGTAAAAATCTGATGTTGCAATCCAGCAGTGGAATATCATACTTCATAATTGCCATCACAAATATTAAACCTTGAACCGAGTTGATCGAACCTCGTTCTGATACCACTTGTTAAGAATTATATGACAAACCGATACCACTCATTAGTAAATAAAGGAACATGATTAATATGGCAATATGAAAATCAATTAAGAACACAAGATTTATGTAGTAAAAGTTATCATGGATAGAAGTGGAGATTTTATAAATATCAATACTGGATGATTACAAATTATTGTGTAGAATGTAAAAAAATTGTTTTTCTAAAGGATTACTCCTTATATATATAGTGCAAAGAAGAGTTTAAGATGTGGTGGTGTTCAACTATAATAAGTCTATATAATAATGGAGTGTCCAGAGTAAAATAGAATTCAAAAATTTGCCAAAATCGTGAACTGAACATTTGCCGGATAAGACAATGTCATTCGAACAATGGTTCGATGGATGTCGAGCAGTGGCCGGCCGCTCGAGTGGCCTCCTTGCGGACAACGAGGGTTGGAACTCCTGCTCCGAGCACTCGAGCGGGATGATTGGCAAGTAGCAAGCGTCGATGCAATACTTGTTCTTCTATTGCAAATTAGACTCCTTCAGGTCTTCTTCAAATCTAAAACAACTTCCAAACTCCCAACACAACTCCTAAATTGAATTCAAAATAGAATTCACAAATAGGCTTCAACTAAAATTCTCAATTGGTCTTTCAAATAGAATTATGGACACATCCTAGTTCTAACAGAAAGCTGAGTACTTTTGCATGCTGCCTTAATAGATAATGAAGAATGGTATTTTAACTACACCGGTTATTTGCCACTCTTCTACGAGTAGTGACAAACACTTGCTTCCATCAACCTCATGCCCAAGCATTGGTCTTAGTTGATCACAATCATCTTGATATTCATTCAAAAATTCATCAAGCACAAGAAATTATTTTTTTTCTTGTATAATAACTCCCACAATTTAAAATTCAGACAGAATCTTCCCAACCTTTAAACAAGTGAGACATTCATGTAAGGGTCGACAATTTGATATGGCCCTAAATTTAGGAATGTCATTCCAAATAATTAAAAATAGTAATGATAAAAAAACAATTAAAATAAGAAGAATGATCACACACAGAAGCATTGATGGTAAACAATGGAAACAATATTTGTTAATAATTCGTAAGGAATTTTTGACAATGAAAATTATTGGTGATCACAACACACTTTCGTTAGCGATTATCCGTGATAATGTTGCAATAACCGATAGTATTTCATTATGTAATCATGAAGGAAGAAAAAATTATTCTTTCTTCACTTTTTGTTTATGTTTATAATACAAAAAAATAATAATGTCAGTGACAAAATATTTTAAAAATAATGCTTCGTTGGCAATGATCAACAATAAAACATCATTGGTGATTGTCTACGATATCACATACTACTGTTTGTAGTGGCTTGAATGTGTGTTTTCACATCTAAAATGAACGATTATATTTCTATTCAAGTTGCTAATTCTAGAGGACACGAAATCCCAAATTTTACGATGGTGAACAAAAATTCGGTCACGGCCAATTCCTGTCTAATGAACCAAACTTGGCCACTTAAATTTATGAATAGAGTAAGGTCCGAATCCGATTGTCTTTTGTTGTTGGCGAAAACTAAAACTTGGTGAGTTAAATTTATAGCGATGGATTCATGTCCAATTAAATGTCTTTTGTGGCTGGCTAAACCTGGTCAAATGAAGGAGTCACTTTCCCTGAAATTAATATATTGATAATTGACAACTCCAGCATAATCATAGTTAATAAACAATACATAATATATATTGTATATATGTATGTATATAAAAATTACTTTATTGATTATGTTGTTTGTTTGATCTCATATCCCCGGTGGATAAGATAAAAACTTCTCACTTTTGATGTGGCAAGTAAACATAACCATAAGTAAAGTTTACCAGCCACCTCAGTAGTTGATAGTTTTTATCCTACCCACATGTGAAGATACACATATCAAATCACGTTATAAAAATTGTGAACAAGTTGAGCCTTAACAGAAATATGAATACAACTTGCTAGTGAATAAGCGTATTTAAATACAAGATTAAAATAAATAAATTTGTTTCATCTCCAACAATTTTACATAAATTGATTGAATACTACATATACTTCAATCTATTCATCAGCCTTAGGGAGGGTTCATGTATCAATACTTGTGTATTATATATATATATATATATTAGTTGAGGCTATTGATTTTAAGGTCTTGACTTCCAAGGCTCCTTTTTGTCTTTTCTTGATAACTCCTTCCTATTTGCATTGTCTATAACGAAATCTTTGCCATTTCCTTGTTTGTTTACTAAAGGTTTCTATCATCCCTCCCCCTCACTTCAAGGTTCTATCCAACTTCCTCTACTCCCCAACAAACGTATTCTCCAATTTCTTAGCTGATTCTTTCTATCTTGTTGAATGGGGAAAATAAAAAAGTTCTGCAAATGTTTGTTTTGTTTCTCAGAAAATCAACCTATCATAGGGTATGTTTTTATTTATTTGTGATGAATTTATCTGCGTAATTTTATTTCCTCTTTTCATGTCTTTCTTATTATTTGTGTGTGTGTGTTTTTTTTTTAATTTCTGCAGTTCAAACAAGAACAGAGACTATCCATGGGACTTATACACTCTCAAAGAGCTTGTCCGTGCAACAAACAACTTTCATAATGATAACAAAATTGGCGAAGGAGGATTTGGAAGTGTTTATTGGGGTCGAACTAGTAAAGGCTTCGAGGCAATTTTTTCATCTTTGTTTTCTTTTCCTTTCCTTTTCTTGAATTTTATAAAAGCTTCAATTATGGATCTTTCTTTAAACATCAGAATTTGGATTTTCCTCACATCTAGCTAGAAACCCATCATTGAATCGAGTCTTGTGGACAGTTTTAACGACAATCCAAAAAATAAATAAATAAATCATGAGTTTTTTATTTTATTTTTTGCCAATT
This sequence comes from Fraxinus cuspidata, assembly GCA_903798385.1. Lineage (NCBI taxonomy): Eukaryota > Viridiplantae > Streptophyta > Magnoliopsida > Lamiales > Oleaceae > Fraxinus > Fraxinus cuspidata. The sequence goes on from CAIGRP010008164.1 coordinate 17,414, forward strand.
TGATATTGCAGATTGCAGTGAAAAGGTTAAAGGCGATGACTGCAAAAGCAGAAATGGAATTTGCAGTGGAAGTGGAGGTTCTTGGTAGGGTGAGGCACAAGAATTTATTAGGTCTAAGAGGGTTTTATGCAGGTGGAGACGAAAGGCTCATAGTTTATGATTATATGCCAAATCATAGCTTAATCACTCATTTACATGGAAAACTTGCTGCTGATTGCTTATTGAATTGGTCAAGAAGAATCAATATAGCCATTGGAGCAGCAGAAGGAATCGCGTAAGTATTTGATTTTCTTCTCCTTTTTTCATCAATTTACATGGAAATACTAAGATAATATGTCAGACTATATTGTCTAATAGATAAATCATATCAGATTGGACAAATTTGTTGATTTAAATTGTCTACAACACACCCTACGATGATGTTTAGTAATCTTTCATCAAACACCTGACACAATTTTAATAAATGAAGCAGCCAAACTTGATTCGCAGACTTTGGGGATTTGAAATCTTAAGAGTTGTGGAAATCTGTAGAAATTTTGTAGCACCACTTGAATATTCTTTGAAAACAAGAAATCTCGGATTTAAATATACTAAAATACTTTGTAATTTGTATAATACATGTAGAATTCTCAGTTTCTACATATATTCCACAAATTTCATCAATGAATTTCAAATGACATGTACATTTTCTTAATATCTTCAAGCCATAGTACCATCTCATCTAAAAGTTGTAAGTTATTATGTATTAGACACATTTTAATCAATCGAATGAATTTGAAATGCAAATTCCTTCTTGCATGCAAATATATTGCGATGTCCAATTATTTGCTTATATAATAAGATTTTATTTTTATGTAAATTGAAGTTACTTGCACCATGAAGCAAATCCTCACATAATACACAGAGACATAAAGGCTAGCAATGTCCTTTTAGATTCAGAATTCCAAGCAAAGGTAGCTGATTTTGGGTTCGCAAAACTCGTACCAGAAGGAGTAACTCATTTGACAACAAGAGTTAAAGGAACCCTAGGGTATTTAGCACCAGAATATGCAATGTGGGGTAAAGTTTCAGAAAGTTGTGATGTATATAGCTTTGGAATCCTTCTTCTTGAGATAATCAGTGCCCGAAAACCACTCGAAAAACTCCCCAGTGGCGTCAAACGGGATATAGTCCAATGGGCTATTCCATATGTGCAGAAGGGTGCCTTTGATCACATTGCAGACCCTAGGTTAAAAGGCAGTTTTGATAGAGAACAGCTGAAAGAAGTGATTATGATTGCCATGAAATGTACTGATAGTAATCCGGAGAACCGGCCGAGCATGTTAGAGGTCGTGGATTGGTTGAAGGGTACCGGCCTGCCGGCTGGCAGCAGGAAGAAGGAGAGCAGAATAGTGAAAAGTGCAGTCGATGGATATGATGACGAAGATGAAGATGAAGCATATGATGATGAGGATGATGAAACGGATTTTGAAGAATTGGGAACGGTCTCAGCAAGAACAAAGAGGATTTAGATTTGATTTTCTTGAAATTCAATTGTATTTGCACTTGAGAGAGTTGTAGCTAGGGTTCTTGTAAGTTGAAAAGTTCATGCTCTACTATGGATTTTATGGGAAGAATGTAAAGATTTTTTAGCATACTTTATATCTTGCAAATTCAACAACAGTCATTCGAGATTGGTCGTTGCGACCAAGGCGCAATGGACAGAGTAGAGCGATTTGGCTTGGCCAGCCACCAAGGATGCCGGTTCGCACTCGTTGGGGGAGCTCGAGTGCCAATTGGCTTGCTTCACTAAATGTAGGCTCGGCTCATCCCAATTGACACATGGCTAACCAATTTATTTTAGTAAAAATTATATTTCACTCCCCAATTATGAGCTGGCTCACGAGCCAACTCGTCTTGCACAATGCACATCCTATTTAGCATCCTACTGCGACCCAACACAAACCACACATATCTTATTATTAAGCCATATAATTATTTTGACATATGAAAATCGTCTCTTCTTCTTAACATTGCATAAATGGCATTTTCAATCCACCTCAACCGAGAATTCAAGTAATAATAGAATATTTTTTTTAATAACAATAAAGGAAATTGTGTTTTATTCCACAATTAATGGCTTTAGTAATTTTCTTCAATTGTGAATGATCCATTTCATGGAACCTTAGCAAATGGCTTTTTGCTTTTGTGGTCATGTGAGTTACGTCCGTCTATGGAACTTCAAATTATTCTAATATTCATAACTTTATAGTTTTGTTTGTTTTATGGAATTTAATTTGAAATCAATTATTAAATCAACCATGTGCCTATCATGGCTGGGGATGGTAACGAGTCAGGCAGCCTCTCTATCACCCGTCATGTCTAAGGTTTTGAATTAAGTTGATTTATTAGAAAATTTTTGCTACCTTGATTGACATACACTCACATGAACGTGAGACCTGCGTAAGACCCACGTGAATAAAAAATTTCAAAAAATGCTCCGTTATTGTTAGTGTGCCATCATGGAGGGTGTCAAACCCTCCTTGGCAGCATAACAAGATTGTAAGAGTTTTGGGAGACGAGCATGGAAGGATAAAAATTTGAAATATCTTATTTTCTATTACTTATTCTAAAAAAAAAATTACTTATCCATTTTTCAAACTCAAGTAAACTTTAAAAAGTAAAATGAAGTTGGGATGGGGACCATGTATCCAATCTCCTTCCCGTTCGAGCTAAGGCAATGCAAAACAGATAAGATTGGGATATTTGGTAATCCTTAATCTTGGTCTAGTCTTCCATTGGCACTGTGACTCACTTTTTCGAGTTTGGCCTCAGAATTTCGCAACATCACTTACTTTTTCTAATATGGATTGCATACAAAATAAATAAAATAACGAAATAGATTATGTCTACAACATCAATAATGAATCTTAATTGGGACTCTATCTAATTGAAGGAAAAAATAAGACATTGTGAAGAGATCCATGTAAATATAGAAATTTAAGATTTCTATCTTATGTTTTTTATTTATTTTTCTCTTGTTTATTATTTTCTCATTCTCCTATTAAATATACATTGGAGATGAAATTTGAGTTGAGTCATCTATTCATTAGGATTAGACATCAATGTTATGTAAATCGAAAAGTTTATTAATTTTTGCAGTCATCTAGATAACAATTTATATAATGCATTGGAGATATTTTTAGTTATTGACTCGGCTGCCATTGATTTCTTATTTTCTTATACAATTAGCAAAAAATAATCGTGAGCGTCAAACTCTATATTTTTTCACTTAAGTTAAACTTCGTTAGAATCCAATTGCCATAATATATTTGAGAATCAATCATCATACCGAGTTTGATTTTGAAAGAAGAAATGTATTCTTTGTATGTGAAGTTTAAAAGGTTACGAGGCCGGCCTGTGATGCATATGGGGAATTGTCAATATATAATCATGATGTTATTCTTGTCCATCTCCATTTGTTAAAAGATCTAGCATCTTGGCATTAAATTCAATAAACAGAACAAGGAAAAAAATAAATAATAAAAAAAAATACAGAAACATTTTTGACATTTGGCCGCTGAATATTTCAAAAAGATGTTTTCATTCCATTCAATAAATAAATAATAATATACGAATAAAGAATAAACTCTCTCGGCCATCAAATTTTCCAAACGCGTCACTTATATACTTGTTAAACTTAGTTTAAATACCCAAGATCGTTAACAACACAAGTCAGAAATTACAACAAAATTGTTAAAATTTAATTGCGAATTCATGAAGAATGACATAACCTATTTAGTCATTAAAGTTTATAAAGATTTCACCGGGAGGCAAATTTGGCAGGGAGCTGCACTTGGCTATAGCTCACTGTTGTCCAAGCTCTGGTCCAATAAAAATGGTACAATTAGATGAAAAAACCAAATGGTTTTAGGGGCAACTTACAAAAATACCTCAAAAATTAAGGATTTTTTGAAAAATCATATAAAAAGTATTTTAGAAGTAAAAAAT